>JAXQQM020060136.1:0-44268 GCA_034641835.2 Pinus albicaulis | reverse complement strand
ATATGATTTGGTCCAACCAGTTAAATGGTTGGGGATATTACATAAAGCAACAACACCAGAAATTATCATTAAGGAAAAAGAGCAGATCAAACAATAATGCAGTAAGAAAAGCATACCAAAACAGAAAATGGTCAAGTCGTGGATGTTGTGTCAAGTCGTGAACACGCGGCAAGTCGAAAAAAAAGTGAAGTATACTACAAAAAACTAAACTAAATGAACACACATGACCAAATAAGAAAAGTCGGCAAAACACAAAAAAGGAGTTGTGAAGACCGTTGGATTTGAGCATCAACAACGGAGATTATAATCACAAGTTTTACAATATAATCGTGGGTGGTAAGTGTTATAAAAGTGTCGAAGTGCAATGTGCGGGACTGGTGGGACCCATATTTCCCTTGCATACACCTTGAATGATTTGAAAACCTTCATATTATGGTTTGGGAAAATTTTTACCATTTCTTAAACTAAATTTCACTTGTCAGCTTGGACAAGCTTGCAGTTGGACCCAATTGCAATCGGAAATTGCAAATGTTAAAAGATAAGTGTGAAGGGTAAATGTTAAGTCTTGTGCCATGCAAAGTGCGATGGTTGCGTAGATGTGATGTATTTGAAAGCAAAGGCCTAAAGGTTTTCAAGTCTAGGTGGATGCGTTGTGCACGGTTTTGTGAAGAAAAAAAGGCTAAGCACGACAGTAAGACTTGACCACATGTTCAAAGGGTTTTCCACCATTTACCCAGGAAAATTTGAAAGGTCGAGTCTGGTACCACCTTACCTGCCATGTCATTACTTCCTCCTCATCGCCCTCCATCATTCCTCCATCTCAAATCAATCCTTCCTCATCTGATGGTCCTTGTTGCATTTCGAACCCCCCTCTACTTCTGAAATTTAACTGTGGGGGGGGGGGGGGTTATGAAATGGGTGGTATCAATTACCCCCTCCCCGCTACGTGTCTCCCTTTCGCTATTTCACACCCCTTTCTATTTTACCGCTTACCACTTAAGGTCCCCTCTGGAAAGTCGTTTCCACCGTCCTCCATTCCGTCAACGTCTGCCAACCACCATCCCTCCATGACCGAGCATATAAGGTCTATGCTCCATTTATGAGGAAATAGGCTACACAAGACAGAAATACTCGGGTCAAACCCAAAAAAGGAGCAAAAGGTAGGGTGAGGTTGAACGTCACAAGGAAAAGGATAGAGAAGGTCGAGTTAGGCATTGATGCAGAGATGTAATAGCAGAGACTAAAGGGGAAACAAAGAACATCAGCACCAACATCCACAAATGAAAGTATCCAGCACTGCACTAGACTTAATTACCTAATGTCGATCTTTTGAAAGGCAAGACCATATGTTAGAGACATCAAAGCGTTTAGATCCATAAAGAGTTGCTCAAAATTAATTTTACTGGAAAAATGTCGTCAGAGATATTTTTCTCAAGCCTTTCGTGGCCATGCTTGTTTAATTTCAGTTGTTTTGTAATAAATGAAGTTTGACCCATTTATATTAGGGCAATCGACTCAAGTTTTAGTTAAATACTATTCGAATTTTCATTATCAATGTTTGGAACCTTGTTACACTCTATGTTGTAAAATATCATTGTATTGGAGCACTGTAACTGTTTTGAGCCGGGTATCCATAATAAAGAGACCATTCACAGGATTCATGAGCTATGTTAATGGTGAGGTTATTTCCTCTGCGTTAATTTTTAACTCTATTTTTTCATGCTGTGCATCAGTTTCTCTGATTACAAAACAAAAGTTTTAGATTAATATTTTCTGAGAGAGCACCTTAATTCTGTCTATTTTTGTTATCTTAATGTTTTCCTCTGAAGCATAGTTAAATAATTCTTCACTATTCTTTAGCTATTACTGAACTCACTGCTTTATTTCATCTCATATTCACACTACCAGTAAGATCCAGTCTGCATAGTTAGCTTTCCTTGTGAATGTCCCTTGAAAAAGTTGATTCACAATTTAGCCTCTTATGACTCCATAGCTCAATGGATTAAGTTTCACAGCTATGTCTGTCCAACCACCCAGCCAATCAAAACCAACAATTCTCATAATCCCTATAACTAGCCTAATATCAGCAATTATAATCATCAAGCTAAATCATAAATCATAAAGAACATAGAGAGCCCTCTCTGAGTCTAAGAAGCCTAGGTCTTGGAATCCAAAGTGGTTTGATGTTGTCCTCTGTCGTTTGTTCTTGCCAATCTTACAAATTATGGGGTGATAACATAATGGCAACCATACTGGGGACTGGGTTATTGAAAAGCTTAATGTTTCATCAGAAGTCAGAAACCCCAGTCAAAATATTGTATGATTCAAGTATGTTCCAATATTGGTATCTGGTTGTTGATGGTGGAAAACAATTGGACACAAGAATGTTGAAATCATCCACCTGGCGACTCCACAATTTTCACTTGACCAAAAGACTCCACTGGTAGAAGAATCCATATTGGTTGTGAATATATAGTTACCCCATTCTCTGACTACTTGAAAAGATGGATTCAAGGATACAACGCAGGTATTTTATAATGAACAGAGAGCACATTATTGGATTCCCACACAAAATGCCTCAGGTAAATTGAGACAGAAATATTCCTATTTTTCAAGATGAGAACGTTCATGATGCTTTGTTACATCTCATTAAATTTCATATACATTCATGGAGTTTGAAAGTTGAATGGCATGAGGACTGCCTCATGAAGATGTTCATGGTAACATTAGAATGGGAAGCAAGGGAATGGTATGAAGGTCTGAACCTTGGTAGTTTATTTTCTTTAAAATATTTCCACAAGGTGTTTTATGAACATTATATAGAAAATTCTCCATATTTATCATTAGTTGAAAATTGTTTTGATCAATCTGAGGATCTCATATAATACCTTGTAAATATTGATGAAGTTTTAGGAAATTGGCATCCTAAGGATCTCTTAGCAGCAATTCATGAATTTCATTCTCAATTTAACTCTCATAATAACCAAGAGAATTTAGTTAAAAATGAAAGCAATCAGGAAATGAAAGAAGATCCACAAGATCTCCCTGTGGGGACAAATGATAATTCATCTGCTCTTTTGGGTGAGGCTAAAGAAGACATTTAACCTGATGATCAATCTTCACAAGAGAAAGAAACAATTTTTTTGAAGCCAAAGAGCACAAAGAATCCCTCCTCCTTTAAATGAAGAAGAAAAATAATCAGATTCTAAGCATGCAACCAGCCTCTAAATTTTTATGTAATGAAGAGATTATTTCTATTTGTTCTACCGCTAATTTATGTACTGAAGCATTTCTTCATGAAGAAACAGAAGAAAAAATGGATACTGATGCCTTTCTTCGTTTTCAAGAAGGCCTATTGCCACAGGGTACTCCTATTCAATATGGCCTTCAAACAAAATTCAGCCAACTCGGTCAAGAGATATCAGGTTTTCTTGAGGACAACATAATGGCATATTATGATGATGGCATGTCATATGACCATGAAGAATGTGTAGATATTATCTTTCAGAAGGATCCTAAGCATGAAAAAGTGGAACAAGGAGCAACCCTAGATGAAGTTCGTTATTTAAATCCTCAGGGCCAGGTAGTGTTCCAATATCTTTTTGCTGGTTTCTTAGAATCATCTAAAGAAGGAGTATGCTATGCTAGGAATGGTTTGTTATAGAGTTTAAGGAAAATTTTGAGCATTGATGTTCAAAGGAAAGTAATATGGGAGTGGCCCTTTTGTTTTCCTAGCCTACTAAAAAAGGGGAACATGAATCAATCATGCAGTCATTTACTTGATTGGTTGCATTGGAGAAATGATTTCACTTAGTGTATATATATCTCCAAGTTGGATAAGGGTAGGTAGGTGTGAAAATAAGATAAACACTGTGAGCATATTTCAAATTTTAGTTTTATATTGCTTTCTAGTTTTCAGATCAAGTATGTGCCAGACTTCAGTTTGCAAAGAATGTTGACTTCAAATTGAATGTTTCAGCCACATAAGTTGTAACAGATCAGGTTGCAGGGTTGGGATCAACCCAATGGATCAGGCCACTAGTCTATGGTGTTCTTGACACCTTCTGAAGGAGCTTCCATCCCCAACTGGAGCCACTGTTAGACTCCTGTATTTCAATAGTGAATTTAATGTGATGTGAGATGTGATTAATATGGGTGAGAAAGGCCTATATTTCTCGCATGCCATGGGACCAAATAATGAATTTATCATTGAAAAACTGCTTCCAGAACTTAAGTTTCAAGTGAAAGATTTTAATGGCTATGGTTTCAAAATTATCCATAAAAATGTTGGAAACACCTGGGGAAAGGGAGAAATATTCACTCGTCACTTGAGTCCCCCCCTTCCCTCTCCCTTTCCCCCCTTTTTTACCTATTTTCTCTTTATTATTTCTCTCAACAAACCTTTTATTTTACTATATTTTTCTAATTCTAATCAATTTTATTCTTCAATTTAATACTATGATTATAAGTATTCTAATAATAATGTTTTCTCTTTAGTATATTATATTTTAATTCTAATTTTATCAGATCCTAATCTAATCCTATCTTTACTCCCCTTTTACCTTTCTCTTATTAAGTACCATTCTCTCTCTAAAACCTTTAATTTAATTATGTATTCTCATTCCCTTTTAACTTTAATTATTACTTTATTCTATATTTCTTCATTTTTAATTGATATTTAATGCTTTAATATAATATTGTAATACTAATTTATTTTAAATTGATAATATTATATATCTTAAATTTAATATTTTAATTCTGATTTATTCTAACTCAATAATATAAATTTAATTGTATTCAAAGAATTAATAATTTAATATTATTATTATCCCTCAAATATTAAGATCATTTTGACCATCAATCATTATTTTTATCCCCATTTTCAGAATTTCTTAAGTTATTATTATTATTATTTATTCTAGTTTTTATTTAACTTTATTTTGAACTTAACCTTTCCATTCCCTAAAAACATAATTTAATAATTATAGATAATAGTTAAATTAATTTATAATATAAATTCATCAACAATCATTTCATCATTTCCTCCCTAACAAACATAATCAATTTCTATTTATTCTTGGTCTAACGCTCTTTATATCATTTATCCAAACTTCTTGTCTTTGAGGATGGATGAAGTGTTCACTCAAAACCTCAGACACCACAATGAAATGACACAATGTTCTAGAAGCTCTCATAATCATATTATGGACAATGAAAATCTACATGCTAAAATTGTAAGATATGCTAATTCAAAATTCAACCAATCACATGCTGCCACATTAACATCACATTGCCACATCGAGTCCACATAGAATCAAGGCCATAAGTCTCACTAGACCTAGCCCCATAGTGAATTGCACATTTATTCTTTATATCCAGGTTGAAAGGAAAATCTAGGTTATACAACTTTTTCCATAATGCAATATCTCCTGCACCCCCAAATCACCCAGGTTTCTTTCATAAGACATATCGTGAAGCCCACAACTCTTCCACACAACTTCCTTGCCCAATGTGGCATCCTCAACCTCATCTCTCCTCGTGAGTTCCATAACACCCATGCCCTTCATGCTTTACTTCATTTCTTTGTTAAATATATTATCCATGGTATAAATTTGGTGCATATGCAAGTGTCCACCCTTGTTACAGAACCAGATCCATCGGATCTTGGGTGACTTATCTCGTAACTTCGACTTCTAGCTCTGTGACACATTTCCATTATGAAAAAACTCTCGAATCACTTGAAGTTGAGATTTTCTCTCTAACAAATTATTGTTTGACTCCACCTTGATGGGGCCTTCACCAAATATCATGATTCGATCAACTTATGTAATATTCCTAATTAGTAGACAACTAAATAGAATATTAAAGTTTTCCAATTTTGCTTTTCTAAAGTTCAGTAGGAGAATAAAAGGGTGAAGGGACCCATAAACCTAGCAGTTAGAATAAAACCACTTTCCTAGAGCTAATGTGGACAACACAACTCTTGTGGGACCAAGAGGCCAAGAGGGCAACGCAGCATGTGTGAAAGGCAAGGGGCCAAGTAGCAGCGCAGTTAATGAGTGGACTAAGAGGCCAAGAGGGCAGCGCAACAAGTGTGAAAGCCAAGGGGCCATGTAACATCGTAGTTAATGAGTGGACTCAAGGTTGTTAGGTTTTCAAAATAATAAGAAGGGGGTGAAGGCAGCCATAGATATAATTAATTCATTTAGAAAAATTCTTCTTGTCATTTTTACTAGAGCACACTTGAGCTATTTAGCCAAGTTTGCAGTGATGTTTAGCACACAGGTGTCTCCGAGTGGAGATCCTAACCTCATCCTCGGGGGATTTCGAGTGCCCCCTCAGGAGGGGAGTTCCACCCTTTGGTGAGGAATTGAAAGAACAGTAGGAGAAGGAGTGCATAGTCCCTTCAGGACTGTGTAAAGGAAGAAAAGAGCGTAGTCCCTTCAGGACTGCGTAGAGGCAGCAGAGACTGCGCAGTGATTGCGCAATACAGTGAAGAGGAAGTGTCGGAAGTGTGGGAGTGAAGAGGATTTCAGCCAGAGGATTTGGAGAGGGGCTAGCCAACAGTTCCAGCTAGGATTTCGAATTTCCCAGTAGTTGGGTGAGCGAAGCCCAAGAGGACCAATTTTCCGAAGTAAAAACTAGGACGAACCCTTTCTGGGTTTTTATGGTATTTTTAAGCAGAGTTCGTGGTTAAAATCCAAGAATTTTCTGAGCAGCAAATCAGCTCATTTACGAAGTCCCTACTGAGCCAGCAACTAGAGGCATTAGGGAAAAAAGGGTCATAGTTTGAAGGTTGGAACTAGAGGAAACCATTTCTGGGTTATTCTGGGTTTTGGGAAAGGATCACCTTACCAAATTCCTATAATTTTCCAAGCAGTACAAGCAGCCCAACCAAAAGTTCGAAGTCAGCCTACAACAACATTTCCAGTAGGGAAACACAGAGGGAGAGTCCAACAGAGAAACAATAGAGCAGTGTTTTGGGTGGGAGAATCTAAGGGCCATTCCATCCAGCTTAGCCAGCTAGAGTGATATCTTTTTTTAGCACTGCTGTACTTATTTTTCATCTCTAATATTTTAAGAAAATGGCTTCGTAGTTGTTTTTGTCTCCAATTTGCATGTTTTGATGATGTATTTTTTGTTGTCGTAGTTTTTTTTGTCTATTTTCACTTTTATTATTGTTAATCCCAATTTGGGATATTACAGTGGTATCAGAACACAATCTTGGCTCAGCTTGTGGGAAACCCTCATTCTATGACAAGACCAGAATAAAGGTTAAACTCATACGTCATGGAAGTAACCTTGAATGAGGTGATTAGGGTTCAAAAAATGATCATTAATTTGGGGAAGAAATTGATGCATGAAAAAATTATGAATCAAGACATTATTACAACTGATGTGGAGTCATTAGTAGCAAATTGGCTGGAATACCAATCATTGAGACATGACACTCAAGAAACCCTCTCGTTTTGGGAGTTCCTTGAACTAAAAGACAAGCACAGATTACGGGGAATTCGATGGAATTATGCAGGGATGGTGAAACGGATTAAGGAAGAAGATAAAAGAGTAGGTGAAGGGGCCATAGTTGTCAAGGAGACAATTTAGCATACACTCGCTGGTGAGACACCACCCATTGTTGAGGTATCCATTGATGGGGTATCTGGGGTTGTGACCAAGTTATATGATGATAAAGATGCATCACAAGTTGATGAGGTGTTGGGAGACAACTCCACTGTTGTTAAGGAGCTGATAGGTACAGAGGCCTCTAGGTCTACGGCATAATTTTTGGATGACAGTCACATGCATGTGACTAGTAAGCATGTCTTGCGTGTTGTGCTAGGAGATACCAAGGTATTGGACGATAGTCGCACACAGTAGTGCCATCAGCTTCAGGCTGATCTTCTAGATTTGAATTTTGAAAGAGAAGGCCACATCAGTACGAGAGGCTATTTTGTTGCAGAACGAAGAACTGGAGGGCATGAGTGTGCTTTGTACCAAGTCCGCGACCAAGCTGGCCCACATTGGGGAATGCTTGGATTCCTTAATGGTACAACTAGAGAGCACATGGGAGTGTCAAAGCAACCCCCTTCAGGCATACATAGATGGGGCTAGCAGGACTATTGGGTCACCACTTCCCATTGGAAAGAGAGAGATTGAGTCACCTAGTCAGATCTCAAATGTTGACCAGGGTGGTGAGATGAGGCGACATGAGCTGCTCAGGTTGCAACACTCGCAAGATGGAGGGATTGTTCTATATGCGAGGATTCTTGCATTCGATTCCTCTATCGAGGTTGGATGACAAAAGGTACTGAGTTGGTACCCCATGGAGTAGGCTAGGCAGCTAGATACATCCATGGCCACATTTCAGTAGAGTCCATGGATTATGAGAGGGACATGAGGGCCAGATTACAGTTGGGATCCAGGTGGGATTTCCCCTCACATCATAGAGTTGGTAGGTGATGGTAGTAATTGCGCAATAGGTTTGATGTTTGGGTGCACACACATTTTTAGATCTCTATCAGAGCCCCAAACATCCCTAGTGTCAGGATGGTTCGACAAGAGGGTACAAATTTTTCAGGAGCTATCTCAGCATATTGACCATACATGGAGTCACAAGGTGATTAGACTACTTTGGTAGGAGCTGGTTAGAGGAGGTGGCATCAACAGGCCACCAGATAGGGCAGTATGTAGAGATGGTGCTCTCTCATGGGTATATGGTACACTTGAGCTATAGAGGATAGGATCAATGATGTCATTGTCATTGGCATGTGAGGAGTCGGGCCGCTCCAATCCTTTAGAGCAGATGGGGAGATGTAGCCCACCTCATGGGGGGTTTACTAGCAGAGTGGTGGATATTTTGGCCCATGCATGATACTATACTGATCCGGATTTTATGCAGGAACACAACATAATACATAAATAACCATGAACATAGAGATGCAGCGGAAATAATGCTTCATTACATAAATAACCATGAACATAGAGATGCAGCGGAAATAATGCTTCATTTCATTAATATCAAATAAAAGAAATATGCTTACAGGCATAATGGAAATAAAATAGCTAGGGTGCTGGTAGCGAATCTTTGAGAAGAGATGTGATGGCTACCGACCTCTGAACTGTGTTACAATGAGGCTCGGGGCCTATTTATTGTTGAGAAACAATGTAGAATCTGAAACGTCCAAAAACCTAACCGTAGGAGATGAGGCGCCAAAACTGTGGGCGCCTGTTTGGGTAAATTGGTGGTTCAACTTCCCGGGGGCATAACTTTGGCACCCGATCTCCGTTTGATGCGTTCAATAGCTCGTTAGAAATATCTATCCGAGGAATTCAATTTTTGAATGAGCAACATTGGTCGATGGACCCATTTTGCTCTCCGTTTTCCCAAAAAATGTCGTTTAGGGCCTCAAAACGGCTCCGGAAGTTCAGGACCCGAAAAACTGCTAAAAATAGTAAGTTTTGTTGCAACTTGAAAATTGAAAGAACCGAAGATGGGGGTTCAAATGGAATAGGTGGGTGGCCACCAATATCCACCTGGATCATTAAGCCCCCAAAACGGCTCCGAGAGTGGAGGACCCGAAAACCTGCTAAAAATAGTAAGTTGTGCTGAATGTGAAAATCTGCAAGAATTGATGTTGCTGGTCCAAATGGAATAGGTGGGTGGCCACCGATATCCACCTGGATCATTCCTCCCTCCTTAGGAAGCAATGGTCCCCATTGCATTGAGATCCTCCATGAGATGAGGAAAATTCTGTTGAACTGAGTATTAGATGTGTTGAAGATGTCATGGACCTGCGGGTGGACATGTTGGATGCGTTTAGTAAATTTGGTGTCTTTATTAGCCTCATACAGTACATGTTTGGATTTTGTATGTGTATTTGCAGGATGTATGGCAACATCAGGTGGTGGTGCATTGGGAGTCAGATCAATGGAGTGCTTGTCCTGACAGTGTAGAGGAACCTCTATGAGTGAGGAGAAATTGTCATCATATTCCTCCATGACTTTGTCCATCTGCTGCAGCTGTGAAAGGGAGCCCTGTTTCGAGGTTGTGGCCACAATATTCTTCTTTCCCTGTGAGTGAGTCGTAAGGAAAATGAATTTCCTGGTCTGGGAAACAATCTTACTGCGTTTTTTTGCAGTAGTCAAAGAGATGGCAAGAGGCGGTACTACCTCCGGTATCCTGTACAAGTTATTTCCCAAAGTAATAATAACAACACGAGGCCTAGACTCATACACAGCATGTCGCTTCCACAAGTATGGTTGGCCCAATAATACATCAGCTACATCAAGAGGAGCAACATCACACAGTACCTCATCCGTGAATGGCTTGATACTGTATGGAAGTCAGCACTGCTGGCGGATGCGGAGATCTCTCCCTGGGTGGAGCCACCCGATGGTATATGGCTGCGGGTGTGCTATGGTTGGTAGGCCGAGCCTCTTCACGACATCTGCTGAAATGAGGTTCTTTTGGCTTCCGCTATCGACGAGAAACTGCAGCGGAGAACCCTTCACCCACATCTGCGACTGGAAGAGGCGCTCCCCCTCCTCTGGATCCTCTGGACCCTCCTTCTGGATCTTGGTGGTGGCAAAAATGGCACTGGGATCCGCATCAATGATCTACTTCCCTTTGTCATTGCCTGTAGGCCGAGCTGCTTCACAACGTCTGCTAAAATGAGGTTCTTTTGGCTTCCGCTATCGACGAGAAACTGCAGCGGAGAACCCTTCACCCACATCTGCGATTGGAAGAGGCGCTCCCCCTCCTCTGGATCCTTTGGACCCTCCTTCTGGATCTTGGTGGTGGCAACAATGGCACTGGGATCCGCATCAATGATCTACTTCCCTTTGTCATTGCCTTTGTCTGGTTCTAACTCAGGATCAGAAAATGCATCTGATTCGGGTGCCTTTAGTTCAGCCACCAAAGATTGTTTGGCCCGACACTCGTTTGTGTTGTGAGTGGGGCTGTTATGAAATTCACACCACTTCCCTGTGTCCTTCTTTGGATTTGTGGTGTTGTTCTGAGTCGCATTGCTTTGGCCTTGCCCCTTGTTCTTCGATTCGGGGGCACCTTTCGGATTCGTAGATCCAAAGTCTCGCTTCTTCTGCTTAAATTTCTACTCGATCTTGGCGGCATAGCGATATGCCGTGCCAAGCGATGTAATGTCGAGGAACTCCATTTCCTCCTGAATGTGTTTGTGCAGACAGCTGCGGTACTTGAGCACCAAATGTCTCTCTGAATCTTTAATACCCAACTTTGTGCGCAGGGTATGGAACAGATTCGTCAGTTCATGCACATCTTGATCCTTTTGTTGCCGCAGCGTGGTCCATTGGATGTATTTGTCCTCATAGCTCCCCACAGGGTAATATTGCTCCTTGATGCCGTCTCGGAACGAATTCCAAGTGGGTGTGGTCGAGAACAGAGAGGGTTCCCCTTCGCCCTCTTGCTCACGGTAGGTTTCCCACCAGTCTTTGACATGGGGGCGGCTTTGAGGAGTGCAAAAATAATCTTTTCTCGGTCAGAGAAGTCATGGACCGAGAAATACCCTTCCAACAAATTTAACCATCTGTCTACAGCATCTGCATCTATTTTTCCTTCAAATATAGGAATGTCAAAGTTTACATGTACCTTGAAGGGAGTGGCGCCTCCAGAGTGGCTGTTAGATGCAGATGCGCCATATGTGGGCAGTGGTTGAAGGATTTGAGCAAAGTTATCCATCATCACGTTCCTTTGTTTCTCGAGAGCCTCCTCGAGCGGTATTTTGATAGGATCTCCTGCTCCCTCGTCTTTCTTTTCTTCCGCCATGGGAGGTCGTCGGGGTTTGCGAGGCTGATCTTGCAAGGGTTCAACCAGATCGAGCCCTAACTCCTTATACCCTGACCGCGTTGGGGACATGCAAAGAAAAACAAAGAAAGAGCAGACCCGCTCTCATACCACTGATCCGGATTTATGCAGGAACGCAACAGAATAAACACATAACCATAAATACAGAGATGCAGCGGAAATAATGCATCATTTCATTAATAACAGAAATATGCTTACAGACATAATGGAAATAAAATAGCTAGGGTGCTGGTAGCGAATCTCTGAGAAGAGATGTGATGGCTACAGACCTCTGAACTGTGTTACAATGAGGCTCAAGGGCCTATTTATTGTTGAGAAACAATGTAGAATCTGAAACGTCCAAAAACCTAGCCGTAGGAGATGAGGCGCCAAAACTGTGGGCGCCCGTTTGGGTAAATTGGTGGTTCAACTTCCCGGGGGCATAACTTTGGCACCCGATCTCTGTTTGACGCGCTCAATAGCTCGTTAGAAAGATCTATCCGAGGACTTCAATTTTTGAATGAGAAACATCGGTCCATGGACCCATGTTGCTCTCTGTTTTCCCAAAAATGTCGTTTAGGGCCTCAAAACGGCTCCGGAAGTTCAGGACCCGAAAAACTGCTAAAAATAGTAAGTTTTGTTGCAACTTGAAAATTGAAAGAACTGAAGATGGGGGTTCAAATGGAATAGGTGGGTGGCCACCAATATCCACCTGGATCATTAAGCCCCCAAAACGACTCCGAGAGTGGAGGACCCGAAAACCTGCTAAAAATAGTAAGTTGTGCTGAATGTGAAAAGCTGCAAGAATTGATGGTGCTGGTCCAAATGGAATAGGTGGGTGGCCACCGATATCCACCTGGATCACAAAATCAACGCAAAATGGGTTGTTTTCAATATACCGCCTCCCTTGACATGGCATGATTTCATTCGACTGCGTTCGTTTCACCAAATATAGCTTACCACTGTGAGCCAACGTGAAAACGATCGCTGGTTTTCGCATTTGAAAATCCAAACTGCCTCTCGCCTTTGATAAGACTGGAAATTAATGCATTAATAGTGATTAATTCCAAAGGTTAAAAACCTTTGAAACATCATTTTAATGTTTAATTGCGTATTCCTAACTAAAAAAAAAGAGCTCCGCCCGACTGTATTGAAGCCTCCCGACTGTGATAAAATTCCCAAAACATGATTTTATCTGTGGAAACTCCCTATTTTCACCATTGATCTCCTGTTTGAACACTATAAAAGCCATTTATCTGCACCAGGACCCGTCAACAGGAACAAACGAAAGCTTCATAAACTCTTTCAAGTGTCAAATTACCTGCAAATTCAGGTACTTTGCATTAGTTTAAAACCCTGCACAGTCAATTCTGAAACGTCCTTAAGAAGAACAAGCTTTCAATTAGAAAAATTTATCAGGAGATTTCCCAAAAAATGCCCTAAAACAGGCCAAACCCTCGCAAATTTTCCCCATAAATTGTTGTGTTCGAAACAGCCTCTCCTGAAGCCAATTTCCTCAGTTGTGTTCACTTAAAATCAAATTCAAAGAATAGGGAGGAGGTTGAAGCCCAAATATTTCCTAAAAATGCCTTTTTGAAGCCCAAATATATCCTGAAAACGCCTTTTTTTTACAGTCCAAATTATTCAGAAAACCCTAGTTTTCTGTCTTAAACCAGTTTGCATATCCAAGAAGCCTAATTGAGCAAATATATCACTTGAAGCTTATCCTTGTCTTATAAATTGATAAATTCATCCTCTGTCTAAAGAAAACAACTCTTGCAAACAATTTAAACTTGCATTAGTTATTCAAAAATGACTAAGAAACAGATGACAACCAAAGCTGGGGGTTTTAAGCCTATCAAACCTGGTGGATCAAAGCCTCCCAAATATGAAGCATCAAAACCCATGAAATCTACTCCTGCACTTACTGCTAAAAAAACTTTGTCTGTAAATCCCCTTCGGCCACCAATACCTACTGTAGAAACCCTTCCATTGACTAATATGGATTACAAGATTGCTGACCCTATGGTAGAATTTAATCTATTGGAAATCCACAATTGGTGCTATGATAAATACCTTGACCAAGATGAAATGCCTATTTTGGAAACTCATTTTCCCCAATATATAGTTCCTTTGACTCATCCTGGACAAGATATTGTTAGATTGTGTCAACAGCATTATGAACTAGACCAAAGAGCTATTGTAAGTGCAGATAGAGAGGTCCTTTTTACAATCACAGCAGAATCCATAAATCAAATGCTTCAATTACCATCTATTCCTCATTTAGCCCCCCTTTCTATTGAGTATTTGACCTATTTTTACTTAAGATTGTATTTCCCAAAGAAGTTTATGATATTCTAGGACTTTATGCCTTCCCATGTTGATATCCCTAAGTTGAACCCTGCTTATTCAACTGCCAAATTTCCTGAAGGGTGAAGGCATATTATTTCCATGTTATCATTTATACTGGGATATTTCAAAGATGGATTCACTGATGAATCCAGTGAATCCATTTTTGGTTTTTTATCCACTTTATCTCTAGGTCAACCCCCCGCACTCATTTTTTATTATGCCAGTTTTTTAGCAGATTGTATTCATCACCAGCTTACCAAACTACCCACTGAAGGGGTGTTTAGGTACTCATCATACTTGTTTCATTTGTTTCTGCTCTTCCAAGTTGACAATTTTCCAATTTCATTACAAATGATGGACTTGGAGGGTAAGCCTTTGTCTATTGTTTTCTGGACTTCCTTGCTGAGGAAAGAAAACAATGAATTCAGTTATACAAACTTCTTATATTTTTTCCTCCATACAAAAATGAATATATTGTATAAAGCAGAGCATAATAAATTAAATGAAGATATGAAGAGGATATTACAACTATCAGAACAGAGAAAAATGGGAGATTGGTTTCTTTATGAAAAACACACAGAGACAAGAATTTTTGGCTCAAACTTATTACCTTATAAGTTGCCAAAATACATGTGCATGAGATTTTTTGCATTAGAATACTTAAGGAAAATTCTAAACTCTGACTCCATAAACTTCTTAGCTGCCAAGAAAAAGATCCAATTCAAGCTTAAAAATCAAGTTGGGCCTTTCATCATAAATAACAGAGAAGCAGAAAAGGAAATCACCAAGATACTAGCAGGGTTTAAATTTTAGGAGAGATTTCCTTGGAACTATGATCCTCAAGGGATCTTGAGTGATTTAAGGGTTAAATGCAAACTTACACCATTTATACTTGAACGTAAGCCAAAAACTTAGAAGTTTTCTCAGATAGAATGGGTGGAAAACACATTGACAGATACAGTCATCAATGCAGAGGCAACAAGACAAATGGATACTACACAAGCTATGGTAGTTGCAAAACGGTCTGAAACTTCAACAAAAAGAGACAGATATGAAGGAACTTATACAGCTGATACCACCACAGATACAAAATTCAAGTTGTTTTACAATAAAAGGCTCAAATTTAGTTCCATAGGGAAAGAAAAGGTAATTGATGTTGAGGATACAAATGAGCCTAAGGTAAATAATGATGAAGCCACAGTGATAATCAATGAGACTCTTGCAGAGATTGGAAAAGATCAAACAACAAGTAAAGATGATACCCAAATGACTGAAAAACAAAATATAGATGCTTCTTCCTCACAGAAAGTTGAGGAAAAAGACTTAGATATCAAAGAAAAGTACAAGAAAATCAAGCAAAAGAATGAAGAAATCAAATCTGAGATTTATTCTCAGTTTCTTAAGAAAAAACTAGGGAATCAAAACAGGCTACTGAGAGCCTTTGACTATTCCACAAATAAAATTATTATGTCATATCTGCAACCAACTACTTCAACACCTAAGACAATGGCAGACTATAAAAAGGTTGAGTTTGAAGTAGATACTGAAAATGTACATGAGCTAGACCAAATTGAATTCCACAAACATAGCTCAGAAATGTTATATTCAACTGTGGTAACAAAGGCTATGAGTGCTACTAAGTTGCAGAATACCATTATTAACATGCTGGATCAAATGAAGTTGGAAAAAGGATCTTTGTATGCTAAATACCTAAGGATTAAAGCCTTAGAGGATTTGATTTTACAGGTTGGATATGATCCCTTAAATGTGCAAGAAGCTAAATTATTGATTAAGATAAAGAATGAAGATATTGTAGCTTTGAGGAAACAGCTTAAGCTTCCTCAAAGTGAGCACCCACAGACCAAAGAAATACTTCAGGATCAAATAGAAAAAGAAGAAATGATGCAGTTGATCCTTAAACTAACTGCTCAGATTAAAGAAGTGGAGACCCAAATGGATCAACTTGTTAAGGAGAAAGAGACTGTGAATGAAACTAATGCTCCTATTATTCCTACAATGATACCAGTTATTACCACAGCTGTGGCTTCCACTTTGGGAGAAAAATTAGCACCTAATGATCCATTGGCAACTGCAGTGTTAGTGCATTCAGCTACTACATCAGCCACAGATTATTGAACAACACAGGTACAACAAACAGATGGAACAGGTCAAATAGTCAAAGCTATGAAAGAATTGTCCTTGAAAACTAATGAGATAAATAACTTGAAAGAGATGATTAAAAGTCTTGAATCCACCAACAAAATAGCCTTAATAACTGCGAAAAACACTAGTACGTTTGGTCAAATTTCTGACACTTTAGTTCCGACACTTTTAACCAAATGTCGAAAATTTCCCCAATTTTTATCAGTTTTTCAAATCCTGCCCCCCACTGTTGCTATACCGACGTTTGGAGACAAGTGTCGGTATTGCCACACTTATAGGTAAGTGTCGGTCTTCCGAAGTGTGGAGAAAAGCATCGGAATTGCGACGGATTGGAGAAAAGTTTCGGTCTTGCGACACTTAGAGCCAAGTGTTGCTATTGTGACGTTTGGAACAAAGCATCGGTATTGCAACAGTTTGGGGCAAAGCATCGGTATTGCGACGTTATAGAGATAATTGTCGGTATTGTGACAATTAGAACAAGTGTTGGTATTGTGACAGTTGTTTCAAGTGTCGGTATTGCGACGTTTAGGAGGCAAGTCTTCTTAGTGTTTAGGAACAATATTAGGGTTTAGGGTTTGGGAGTTATATTTTAGGATTTAGGAACAATGTGTCAGGCCATGTGATCAGTTTTATGGTTTAGGAACAAAGTTTCGGGTCATGTGATCGGGTCGTATGAGGGCGCCCATTAAGGAAACACATTTGGGTGGGTAGAGTTAGGTCTGTTCTGGTCGTGTCATGTGAGTACGCCCAAGGAAACACGTTCGTATGGGTCGGGTCGAGTCGTGTACTGATGGCGCTCAAGGAAACACACTCTGGTGGGTCGGGTTGGGTCTGGTCGGGTCTTGTCGTGTGAGGCTGCCCAGGAAACACATTCGTATAATAGGTCGGGTCGAGTCATGTGATGGCGCCCAATTAGTTGGAAGTGAGTTCAGGTTATGTCAGGTCGGTTCGTGCCATATTGTAAGGGCACCCAAGGAAATACATGGTTCAGGCAGGTTGGGTTAGGTCGGGTCGGGTCGGGTCGTGCCGTGTGAGGTTGCCCAAGGAAATGCATTCGGGCGTGTCGAGTTGGGTCTGGTCGGGTCGTGTTGTGTGAGGCCACCTAAGGAAACACGTTCGTACGGGTCGGGTCGAGTTGGATCTGGTCGAGTCGTGTTGTGTGAGGTCGCCCAAGGAAACACATTTATATGGATCGAGTTGAGTCGTGTGATGGCGCTCAAGGAAACACGTTTAGGCAGGTCGGGTTGGGTCTGGTCGGGTCTTGTCGACGAGTGAGGCTACCCAATGAAACACGTTCATACGGGTCGGGTCGAGTCGCGCTCAAGGAAACGTGTTTGGGCAGGTCAGGTTGGGTCTGGTCGGGTCTTGTTGGGTGAGGTCGCCCAAGGGAACACGTTCGTACGGGTCGAGTTGAGTCGTGTGATGGCACTCAAGGAAATGTGTTCGGATGGGTCGGGTTGGGTCTGGTCGGGTCTTGTCATGTGAGGCCGCCCAAGGAAACATATTCATACGGGTCGAGTCGAGTCGTGTGATGGCGCCCAATTAGCTGGAAACGAGTTCGAGTTAGGTCAGGTCGGCTCGTGCCGTATTGTAAGGGCACCCAAGGAAACACGTTCAGGCAGGTCGGGTCGAGTCAGGTCATGTCGTGTGAGTTCGCCCAAGGAAACGCGTTCGGGCATGTCGAGTTGGGTCTGGTTGGGTCATGTCGTGTGAGGCCACCCAAGGAAACACGTTCGTACGGATCGGGTCTAATTGGGTCTGGTTGGGTCATGTCGTGTGAGGCCGCCCAAGGAAACACATTTGTATGGGTCGAGTCGATTCATGTACTGATGGTGCTCAAGGAAACGCATTTGGGTGGGTCAGGTTGGGTCTGGTGATTGAGTCTTGTCATGTGAGGCCTCCCAAGGAAACACATTCGTACGGGTCGGGTTGATTCGTGTGATTGCACCCAATTAGCTAGAAACGAGTTCAAGTTAGGTCAGGTCAGTTCGTGCCGTATTCTAAGGGCGCCCAAGGAAACACATTTGGGCGGGTCGGGTCAAGTCGGGTCAAGTCAGGTCGTGCTGTGTGAGGCTGCCCAAGGAAACACATTCGGGCTGGTCGAGTTGGGTTTGATCGGGTCGTGCCGTGTGAGGCCGCCTAGGGAAACGCGTTCGGGCAGGTCGAGTTGGGTCTGGTCGGGTCGTGTCATGTGAGGTCGCCCAAGGAAACACGTTCGTATAGGTCAGTTAGAGTTGCGTCTGGTCAGGTCGTGTCGTGTGAGGCCGCCTAAGGAAACATGTTCGTATGGGTCGGGTCGAGTCGTGTACTGATGGCGCTCAAGGAAACACGTTTGGGCAGGTCGGGTTGGGTCTAGTTGGGTCTTGTCATGTGAGGCCGCCCAAGGAAACACATTTTTATGGGTCGGGTTGAGTCATGTGATGGATCCCAATTAGCTAGAAACGAGTTCGTGTTATAAGGTCAAGTCGATTCGTGTCGTATTGTAAGGGCGCCCAAGGAAACACATGGTTGGGGTAGGTCAGGTCAGGTGATCTGGTCGGGTCAGATCATGTTGTGTGAGGCTGCCCAAGGAAACGCATTCGGGCATGTCAAGTTGGGTCTGGTCAGGTTGTGTCGTGTGATGCCACCTAAGGAAACGCGTTCGTACGGGTCGAGTCGAGTTGGGTCTAGTCGAGTCATGTCGTGTGAGGCTGCCCAATGAAACATTTTCGTATGGGTCGGGTCAAGTCTTGTGATGGCACTCAATCAAACGCGTTCGGGCGGGTCGGGTCGAGTCTTGTCGACGTGTGAGGCTGACCAAGGAAACATGCTCGTACGGGTCGCGTCGATTTGTTTACTGATGGCGCTCAAGGAAATGCGTTCGGGCGGGTCGGGTTGGGTCTAGTCGAGTCTTGTCGTGTGAGGTTGCCCAAGGAAACATGTTCGTACATATCAAGTTGAGTTGTGCAATGGCGCTCAAGGAAACGCGTTCGAGGGGGTCAGGTTGGGTCAGGTCGGGTCTTGTCGTGTGAGGCCGCCCAAGGAAACACATTTGTAGTACGGGTCGGGTCGAGTCGTGTGATGGTGCCCAATTAGCTGGAAACGAGTTCGAATTAGGTCAGGTCGGTTTGTGCCGTATTGTAAGGGCGCCCAAGGAAACACATTCAGGCGGGTCGGGTCGGGTCGTGTCAGGTTGTGCCATGTGAGGCCGCCCAAGGAAACGCGTTCGAGTGTGTCGAGTTGGGTCTGGTCAGGTCGTGTTGTGTGAGGTTGCCCAAGGAAACACGTTCATACGGGTCAAGTCGAGTTGGGTCTAGTCGAGTCGTGTTGTCTGAGGCCGCCTATTGGTATCTTGTGATTTGGCCGATTGGCAAACCAAATGACAAGGTAACATATAAACCAGTCTTTAGAGCTCTAGGATCTATCCCTCCTAGTCTCAGAGAGGGATCTCTCAATATATTTGCAAAGATATGACTTGTTTGATTTTAAGGGGTTGATTTTAGGCTAGTTATTAAGTGCAAGTTTGTTTGTTTGTGTTTGGTTGGTTGGACATGAATAATCTAGGAAACATAGATATAAAGGGGAAACATCAAAGCCATTAGGAAATGGAGTCAAGAAGAAGCTATAACAAGCTCAATCAATGGATATGGGATATCAAAGGGAAAATCTAACTTGGCCAATGGATCTTGGGTTTGGTGGATGAGATGAAATGGACATTAAGGTTTTTAGAAGGAGAAGCAGAACTAAGGGCAATTAAGAATCCTTAAGTATATATTACTTCTCAACAAAGGGACTTAAAAAATTATCAGAACATGAAGATTTATTTCATATATAGGGCTGACCATGAATTCTAGAAACCACACTTTAACAAACAATGATTCCAAGACAAACTATTCAAATGAAATCTAGGAGTCGGGGAACACCCTATTTCATCAAATATTTCACTTTCATGGATAAGAAAACATTAAATATTCACAAATAAATACATTCATAGAAGAGGGAACTCCTAAAAATCTAAGACTACAATTATAAAGACCTTCAAAACAATCATTTAAGCAAGAACAAAGGGTATGATCAGAACAGACCTCTTTGGGAGACTGTAAAAAATGGTACTTTGAAGGGAGACTTCAGAAACAGTTTTTCAAGAGGTAGCAAGCAAGCAGGGCAAACCATAAATCATTCTTGAAACCAACTGTTTGAAATTTTTCTGAAATAAACAAGCATAAGGGTTGAAAAGCAGTCAAACTACTTAATAAAACATTCAGCAGATGAAAACATAAATATAGTGAAGAGAAAACAGGTCTAAGGTGCTTCTAGGAGACATTTCTTAGCCTAAAATTTTCACCCTACTGTAACCAAGAAATTATGAAACATAATGGAAAATAGGAAATAATAATAATAGATCAGAATACATCACCAACAACCATGTTCAGGGATTCAATGATAGAGCCTTCTCATTCACAAAATAGTTCAGAACAACATCAATCTTCCAGAACTTCAATTTCTTCATTAATCTTCAACCAGACTATGTACAACTGCAAAGAGTCCGAACTCCAGCAACCAACCCTTACAAATGAGTTCCACATCAGTATTTATAATGTAATTGAGGAGGTGGAACTAACTAGGGTTCAAAATTTTATTAATGACATATTAAATGCACTCCTATCCTTAAAAACCATGCAAGGCATAAGGTAGGAATGTCTCTCAACTACTTCTCTATGTAATAAATCTGTCTTTACTTCCTAAGGGTGAAATATTTGAAAAGATTGAATTTGAGGCCCTTTTCTGTCTTTTACAATAACTATCTGACAGCCTTAAAATATCTTTTATGTGTAACAACTTTTAATTTTATTTTATGGACAGAAAGCAGGTGAAAAGTGTCAATGTGATTTATTAAGTGAATAACTGCCTCTATTGATGTATCCGAGGCTATCTTTTAAGCCTAAGGCTTCTTGATTTAATTCTAAAACTACTCTTTAGGCCTAATCTTCCTTTATTTCATCATTTAAACTGTGTTTTAAGGTCTGATGAAGCTTTTAGCCTTCATAATGTAACATTGTTGCCTTTTCCCTTTCTGATTGGTTCGAACCTTTATTTCTCTATTTCTTTGGCCTTCAATTATCCTTTTGCTGACTGTATCCACCTTCAATCTGTTTATTTAACCTTAAAACTATGGGATTATAACTTTCTAATCTTCATTCTTTGACTTTAATCTTCATCTTTTAACCTTTAATCTCCACTGTCTCCCTTTTTTTTTCTTTGTTAGTGTGTGGATGGCTTTTGGAGCATTGGAGGGTCGATTGTATAACCAGTGCTTACAAAACACGATCAAAACATGAAATTAACCCTGGAAATTCCTTTTCTTCATGATTTGGCCTCTGTTTAGACCACAAAGGTCGTCATCTTCTGGCCCCGTCCCTTTATGGAGTGTGGGAGGGTTTTCGGCCCTTAAAACCGCCATAGAACCTGCAAAAGACCAACAAACATGTTATATAATCCTGTGGGGTTGGAAAAACTGTGTGCAGAGGCTGAGGAGTGGTGGAGGAGCAATGGAGGAATGCTGCAGAGGGAGGAAATGGAGAAAATCGTGAAAATGGGGTTTTAAAATGACTTTGGCGTGAAAAATGGGCAAAGTGGTTTTGAAAAACCACTAGTGGTTTTCACACAGGGCAGTGGTGGTTTGTGGTTTTTCCAAAATCAAATGTGATCCAGTTATTTTGAGACATGCGTCCCTCGTAAAACTAGTGGTTTTGCGTGAGTTTGGGTGGTTAAACCCCAGATGGCAAAATCGCGCGAAATGCGATATTAATCATTGGATGAAGGGGGGCAGATAAGATGGTGCGGAGAGGAGCATGATAGAAAGGTGCACGAGTGGGAGTTTTAGTGGGAGACAGGTGGCACCCAGAGATTGGTGGAGGTGGCTGCGTAATGGGTGGTAGGTTTGATGATGAGGGGGGAGTGTGGAGTTGTTGGATGGTCGGGATGGATGGATTAGATCCATCGAGGAATAACACAAGCGCAGGGAAACGGAAAAAGGAAGGGGGCTAGAGAAAAGGGGTGGGTAGTGGTTTTATAGTGGAAGGAAGACCAGGAGAAAAGGAGAAACGGGCTAGGAGGAGGGATGAGGGAGGAGTGTCGACAACCATCGATCTTGGTAGATCGACGGTGGGGATCCAATCGGAGGCTAAGCATCGGTGGGGGAGAACAAAAGCGAAACGAAGAAAAAGGTGAATTTTTCAATGCGATGGGGGCTAAACCCTGGTGCTAGGGCACGGTCCCATGGAGCGATAAGGTGATCGGGAGTGGAGAGAAAAGGTTTAATGCATCAGGAGATCGCATCGGGGGAAGAAAGGGAACGTTGTGATGAAAATGTAAAAGCGCCGATGTGATGGAGCTTTAGCCCATGGTCATGGCTCTTGGTTATATGAGGAAGGGGTGGAAGTCTTTAATCCCTCGAGGGCTTAAACTTTTAGTTGAAAAAACACTGTCTTTAGGCCAAAAATGGGTTTTTAGGCCAATTTTTAGAAGTTTCGATAGGTAAAGAGGGGTATTTTTAAACCATAAAAAGGGTTTTTTATGATTTAAAAAAGGGTTTTTTAGGAAAAATAGAGGAAAATTAAAAAGAAAAAGGATTTATTAAACCAAATATAAGAGTGTTTATAATGGTTTAAGGGTGGTTTTTTCAAAGGAAATGAAGAGTTGATAAAGGGAAAATGGTGAAAATAGCTTGAAACAAGTTTCCTTTTTTGAAACAGCAGGGTAACTTCTTAGAAGACATAGATGAAGATTTCAGTGGACTGATGGACTTGAAATGATGATGGCAGTGAGATTTCTAGAACTCATAAGGCCTTTTTTGAAATATTATTTCTAGAAATCTAGGATTGGTAATTTAGTCAACTTTGGATATCATCAGAATTATGGATGACTAACAGTGGCTCCACTTGGGGAGGACAGCTGTCCCTTTAGGTGTCTAGAACCTCAGAAATCTTTGAGTTTCAGTAGATTCAGACAGCATCTCTTCCTACCCAATCCTACTTGTCCTAGCATTTTTTCTTCCTTTTTGAGTGCATTTGAACTAGCAAACTCTTTGACATTTTATTTTTGAAAACATAATTAAACTATCTAATCCTATCCTTATATCTTCCAAGAGTCCAGATTAAACTGTTGAACTCTTTATTTTTCTACCTAAGCTACTATCTGTCAAGATTAAGTTGTTTGACAGATTTTATTTCTATTTCTAAAACAGGAAATTTAAGCACAGTCAAATCAGGATTAGACTGTCTGATTTGCTATGGTGTTTATGGCTGTATGTACAAGCTGCACATAGAATTTATTTGCAAAAAATTGAAACAAAATTGTGAAGGCTTAAGATCTGAAAATAAAAGACATCCTTCTTTCTTCTTGGCTCAAGTTTTGATCTATTTAGAGCCATCTTTTCTTTATTTTCTTTGGTTCAGATTTTGAGCATGTTTGAACCATTTTTTCTTCTATCCTAATCAATTCTATTGATAAGCCAAGATTAAACAGTTTGGCCAATCTTTTTCACTAACCTATCAGCAGTAAATTGAAATTTATCTAGTCATGATTAGGCTGTATGACTAAATAACAATGTTCCTTTAAAGTAGTGGCATTTAAGCTTGCACACTTTCAGTTTTTTTTTTTCTCTTTTTTGGTATGGGGTTGTACCTTTCTTCTTTTGAATCTGCCCACTTTTCTTTTCTATTTTTTTTTGTATTTTTCTTTTTCTTTCAAAGTAAAAACAAGAAACTAACTCAATGCTCAAAGGCTGAGCTTTATTGCATTTCCTATCTAACCTAATCTAACTATGAAATATTTACATGTTTTTAGATGATGAACTCCCTTTTCCAATATAGCCAATCAAGCAAATGGTTCCATGATTGGTCTTTGCTCATCTTCTTGAGCATGCTGGACAAACAGGGCCACTCCCATCTTACTTGTTTTTTAGTAGTAGTGTTAAAAAATCTTCTTGCCTTTGGTAATACACTGCTGCTAACAACCTTCATCCCTTCTTCAAATATCTTCAAGAAATGAGCATAGGGATCTTGAAACAATGCCTGGTTATGAGTATCTGGAAGATAGGTACCAACCAAGCTTACCTTTTCCTCCACTGGATCAAGCTTGAGACTCTTTTGAGGAAGAACCTCTTCCTCATATTTATTATCATCTGAATTGGAGGACTCATATAATATTGCAGTGTTGTCCTCTTGTAGTCCTGGTATGCTTTGTTTCAGTGGAATGTACTCTATGAAGAGGTCATTATATCCTTGAGCAAGGGTCTCTTTGATTACCTCAACCCTTTCAGGAGGAGGTTCCTTATCTTCATCCTGCTCAAGGAATTCCTCTTTCTTCTCAACCTCATCATCAAAACTGATAAACTGCCGACTCCCAATTATGTGAAAGTTATTTGTGATGGGCTTCATTGTTTGATTATTTCTTTCAAGATGATGATAATGAATTCATGACACCAATCCACTTCTGGTTGCCCTGCATGATCAGTTTCTATTTGGAGCTCATCATCATCATCGTATTGATAAAAAAATTTGAAAATCATTAGTAAAAAAAATTTCACAAATCAAGCATATTGGGTTATCAGTTTTTTTTTCTTTAAGCTGATCTACAAGATTATTCTCTGGTTTAAGAAAACAAGGTTCAATAGGTATATGAGCAGCATTGTTTTTTTCAAATGAAGTTTTGAAGGCTGGCTGTTGGTTTAATATTTGATCAATTTCTTCTTCTGTCAAAAGAGGGGGAATTTTTATTTTGTTTTGGACAGAAGTACAACAGTCCTCTTTCTCTTGTGTTGATTGACTTTGAGGCTGGATATCTTCTTGAGCCTCTCTTGGGGAATCTTTACTTGTGCTTGCAGGGAAACTTTGAGGATTTTCAGTTGTTTCCTGATCTTTTTCTGTTTTAAACAACTCCTTATTATTATTATGATACTCAGTTAGAATACAAGGTTCATGAGTTGTTTCTTCTACATTATCAGGATGCCACTCTTCTTGTGTAATATGAAATAAGTTGCAACATAGAGGGAGAGTCCCTATATGTGCTAATTCTCCTTCCACATCAGATTATGTGTTTTCTAATTGGCTATTTATTTTCTCAAAGCACTGCTTACTATTAGTATTTTCATTTTGGTCATAAAGTTCTCTTAATAGTGTAATACAATATAGAGGTATGCTGTCATAATTTTCTTGACAGCCTTCTTCATTGTTTTCTCTGTAAATTTTCTCATCACCTTCTATAAAGTCTTGAGCATCATACATGTCTTGCTCATTGTCGAGGTCTTGCATTGGTTGAGTTTGTTCTTGATCTGGAAGAAGCATGGGCTGCTCTAGGTGTTGGAAATGTTGTCATTGATGGCAAAGGAGATGGCAAAGGAGGAACACCTAGCAACGGGGCAAAGAGAGCAGCATAGAAGCAGAAAGAGCCAAAGAGAGCAAAATAGGTCGAGCAGCTGCAAAGCAGGGCCATTTGAAGTAGCCCAGGTTGCAGAACATGCAGAGAATATAGAGAAACGGTCATTCACTGACAGGAACAACTTGTACATTGTAGAGAGGGTCGAGCAGCAGAGACAAGTTGTAGATAATACAGAGAATACAGAGGATGCAAAGACAGAGAATACAAAGAGTATAGTGAAACAACGTGTTGGGGTTCCCATGTTTTGGCCAGGTTGACAAAGACCAAAAGATGAGACAACATAGAACCACTTTCAGACCTTAGGATCTAGCCCTCCTAGGTCCAGAGAGGGATCTCTCTGTGATAGTCAAAGGTTTAACTTTGAAGCTCGGGTGTTGTGATTTTAGGCTAGTTATATGCTCAGGGTTGTTTGTTTGATTGTTTGTGTTTGGTTGGAAGGAATCAGGAAAAGAAGGTCCAATGGAGGGCAAGGATGAGAAAAAGGGAAGCTACGCAAAGACAGATAACTCAAAGAACATCAAAGCCATTGGGCTATGGTGTCAAGAAAGGGTTTAATTGTAATCAATGTGCAAGCTTTCAGTTGGGCTAGTCATCTAAATCATCTGTATCTTAAAGGATAGAAGATGGAGTGGAACATTAAGGGTTGAGAATGAAAGGAGGAGAACCATCTAATTCTGTCTATAGATCAGACCAGAGGTCATTTAACTTCAGGCCTGCTTGGAAAAAAATCAGAGGCAATTACAAGGGATCTTAGAAAGGCTAGCTGGTCGTGCAAAGATCCTAGTGGACAGGGCTAACACTAATCCCCAGTGTTCCCAAACCTTCCAGCTAAATCCTACCAAAAACATCCAAACATGGACTTCATCAATTCATACATCAGAGAGCAGGCAATATCATCCACTATACTGGTTAAATCAATGGAAATCAACATTCAGATACACATATCAGCAGAAAACATTGAGGTAGGGAGAGCAGGAAACATAAGGCACCTATCAAGGGTGAATCTTACATTATACTTCTGTTGCCTACCAGCAGAAACATGGTGAAATGAAAGCAATTCAATCACAAATACATAGAAAGGAAAACATCACCAGCTGCTTTAGATCAGGATCCAAAGAAATATGCTTGTCATATTAAAAACAACACCAATCAGGTACATCATAGCCCATAGCTTGAACATTCAGTCCGAATACATCTAGTCTCAACCTATCTTACAATATACACAGAGAACTTGTCTCAAGAGGAACAATGCTTGCATTTCACTGATTTCTCATCAACAACCATTACAATCTTTTTTTCTGTGCTTTATAGCAATGGGAACACAAAGATCGACCGAAGAAGGTAGGTGAACATTGAATGTCATATTAAACACAACAACGAATGAGGGGCTGAGGCCCATTCTGCTCGACATGCTGTATGTTTAATCTCTGTCACCTCCCTCGGGAAAGAATGATCTGCCTTGGACATGATCTCGACATTTTGGTCAAAGTACTCCTAGTGTCGTGAACAAAAAGTAAAATAAACTGCTGGAAGGTCCGTCTCATAAATGTCTGACTGTCTTTGAGCTGTAGTCTGGTGGGAAAACTCCTCAGGGACACGGTGTGTAAATAAAATAGTATGGGTGCCCTGCACCTGATAAAGAAAAACATTATGCTGACTAAAAACCCTGATATTACCTTTTGTCTGCGCTCAGGATCCTTTGATCGATCCTCGGGGTCTGTGATATGCTGCTTTGTCTCTGAAAACATTGACTTAGGGCTCGAGATCTTCATGGTTGTGCTTTAATGTTCCTTTTTCTCTGTACTGGAACGTTCTGCTGCTTCAATTCCATCTCTGACAGGTTAGCTCGGGTTTAATGGTGATGGGAGATTTTCCACAGAGTTCGAACTCTTTTCCTTTAATGAACATCTCATCTCCACCTTCCCGGGCCTCTTTTCATAAATTCAACCGCCGTGGATGATCTTCCTCAGATTTAGCTGTCTTAGTAGCACAGAAATGTATCACGATGGCCACTCTTTCTTTATAAACCTACAGGAAACACGAAAACCGTGAAGAAATCCATGTACAAGGGTGGCGGGTGATGTAGATGGGAGAAATGGGTGTGCAATCGGTGACATGGCGGAAGAAACGCAGAGGAATGGTGAAAAAAATGCTCAGGTAGGGTTGGCGGATGTTGCAGAATGAAAAATGCATGAAAAACACGTAAATAAACCAGTTTTATGTAATGGACTGGGAAGGAGTACGGCTGGAACACGTGGCGCTGACATGGCGGGACGGGGTGACGTGGAGGTCCCGAGGTGACGGAATGGTCAACCATGGACAGACGGATCTAGACCGTTGATCGTTGATAGATCAACGGCGGAGGATGTCGGAAGGCGGGCCCACGGGTACGATGTGCGGGGTTAAACAGTGTGCGGGTTTGAGAGATAACAGCCGTTGGATGAGGGCTCCAAGATCCAACGGTGATCGTGAATTTCGCTGCCCGGCTTTTTTCCGGGAGATAACGCGTGAAATGGTGGTTTTCAGAATAGTACAGGAGGACGCGTGGCAGGGGATGATTGGGATCGTTGGGTTTCGGATGAATATCGCCAGTTGCAGATGGGCGGTGTGGAATTTACCGGTGGGTTTGGGCGGATGACGTGTGCAGGAGGGGTCCACCATTTCGGGCGCGCTCCGCGCCGTTGGATTTGGCGTTTAACGGACGGTCGGGATCCGTCGATCAAACAAAATGTATTAAAACCCGAAAATGTGCGTTAACAAAGGTTTTTAAATGAATTCTTCTCGCGGAGAAGGGTTGGGGGGGGGGGGTAGCGCCTGGAGGGTTTAGCTCTAGGTTCTGGCGCCAGGTCTTATGGGAAGAAAAGGAGCGCGGGGCTACGAACAAAGGGGCTTAGGCCTTATTGTATGAATTTTGCGCATTTTAAAGCATTTTTAGGCCTAAGGGGAGGAACGATAGGGAAATGAAGGGTAGGAAAGGCCAAAACAGGCGCAAAAACAGGATTTAGAGAGGATTTAAAAGGATAATGGGGGAATTAAAGGGGAGTTTGACAAAGGGAGAGGAGGGAAGGTGATATTTTGCAAAGGTATAAAGGGAAATAATGGGCCTTTTTGAGAAATGGATTAGCAGAGGGACTAAATTTTAGGCACAGCACAGAGAGACTCCAAGGAGGATGAATTTTCAGGGGAAAGGCATTCCTTGGAGGCTCCAGAACAATTCTAGCCCCCTGCTTGCTTGTCAAGAATTTCATAGGGGGGCTAACAATGGCTCCACATGGGGATGGCTTCTCCTAGGAGGAGTCAAGAAACCAGATATGATCTTTGGAGTAGGCCAGATGCCTGCTGTCATAAGCCATCTTTCTTCTTCAAGTTTAGCTGCCACAATATGATAGGAACATCAGCAAAAATATTTCCCAACCAATCTACCTACCCAAACTACAGTTCTACAATTTTCCCTTGGGTGCATTTGAGCTAGCAGACCCTTTTACATTTATTTTGCAAAACACAAACAAACCTATTCTAAATCTACCCTTATTGCTCCATGAGGCCAGATTAGACTGTTGACCTCATCTATTTCTCTACCTGATCTACTACCTGTTGGGATTAAACTGTCCAACAGGTTTCTTCACCTACATTCTAAGACAGGAAATTTAAACACAGCCAAGCCAGGATTAGACTGTCTGACTCGTTGGGCAGAAACTTGTAGAAAACAAAACTGCGAAGGCATGGAATTATGCAACTGTGAAACATCCTTCTTTCTTTCTTGTGACTCAAGTTTTGAGCATATTTGAGTCACCTCTTTTCTTTGCTTCAGCTCTGGTTTTGGGCATATTAGAGCTGATTTCTCTTTCACTGCTGATCCAGATTTTGAGCATATTAGGATCATCTATTCTGCTTCCTTTTGGCTCAGATTTTGATCATGTTTGAGCCTATTCCTTCACATTTCAGAGGTTCATGTTTTGAGCATATCTGAACCTCCATATTTCATTCTGTTTTTTGGAACATTTTTCCGTTTTTTCTTGAAAATGAAAACTTGCAATGGTATGTACAATGGAGATGAAATTGGAAATGAAAAATCAATAGAAGTAATGTTTGAGCATCCTGCCATTGACAGGACCCCCAAACAATTCTGTGCCATCAAGTTCTTGCAGAAAAAACGCATTAGGACCTACAGTAGCTTGAATAATGTATGGACCTTGCCATAGGCTGTCAAATTTGCCATGTTTGCCTTTGTCCTCTCTTCTCGAATCCCATTTCAGAACTTTATCCCCAACTTTGAAATCTGCAGCTTTGGTTCTTTTGTCAAACTGCCTTTTGATGCTTTCTTGAATTTTGACAGCTCTGCTATAAACCTGCTCCCTTGTCTGCTGAAGATGTATTGTTTCATTAATTCTCCTTATCATGTTGTCTTCCTCTGATTGGATCTCCTGGAAAAACTTGATCACTGGAACTCCAAGACTAGTAGGAAACACTGCTTTGGTCCCATAAACCAGCTGAAAGGGTGACATGCCAATAGACTTCTTTGTAGTGAGCCTGTCTGCCCACAAGGCATGTATCAACTTTTTATGCCATGACCTTTTGTTCTCTTCCAGCAGCTTCTTAATGATTGTAACCAGGCTTTTATTTGATGATTCAACTAGGCCATTACCCTGGGGGTAATAGGCAGTTGAATGCCCAAGTGCTATTTCGTACCTGTGACAGAAATCAAGCATTCTTTTGGATCCGAAAGCAGCAGCATTGTCAATGATTATTTTCCTTGGACAGCCAAACTGAGATAGGATGAAGTATTCTATGAACCTAATGATGACATAATCAATGGCATTCCTAGTGGGTACGGATTCTATCCATTTAGTGAAGTAATCAGTGGCTGTTAAAATCCATTTATGTTGTCCAGAGGAGGCAGGATGAATTTCTCCTATAAAGTCTAGGCCCCATTGCATGAAGGGACCTTCTACGGTGATAGGTTGCAGGGGGAGGGGAAGGAGCTTTCTTTTACCCTCAAAGATTTGGCATTTGTGGCAAGTGGTTATCATTTTATGGACATCATAAAACAGTGTAGGCCAATAATAACCCACCCTGAGTATTTTATTTGCTGTGGTTTTCCAACTCAGGTGGCCTCCACACTCCCCAGCATGAAATTCTTGTTTGATTTTTTCAGCTTCAGTTTTAGACAAACATTTTAGCAAAAGGCCATTTGGATTTTTCCAATATAGACTCTCATTCATAATGCAGTAATTTCTAGCTTTGAGTTTTATGAATCTGGCCTTCGTTTTGGACAGTTCTGGAGGGGCATTGAGGTTAGTGAGCACATAAAGGATATCAATATACCAAGGAGAGTTCTGAAACTACTCCTCAACAGTTGGATGGGGCAATCCTTCCTGCTCATCTAATGCATTCATCATGTTAATGTCAAGGGCCTGTAGATTAGATTCAGCCATTAATTGGGCCAGGCCTTGACCTTTGATTAGTTTGGTGGGTTTTATTTCAAGGTCATATTCTAAAATCGTAGCAATCCATTTGCCTCTTTTTCCATCAGGGTCCTGGGACAAGATATCTTTGACCACTATACTTGGCACGTAGGCAATGGTGTGAGAATGCAGAATGTACACCCTAAAGTATTTTAAGGCCTTAATCAGAGCATAGGCCTGCTTCTCCATGATGTTGTACTTCAAGGGTGCATCTCTTAAGGCTTTACTGAAGAAGGCTATAGGCTGTTCATTACCTTCTAAATTCTTCTACAGCAAAACTGCAGCTATGGTGTGTTGGGAAGCAAATGAAAAGATTAGAAAATCTTTTGAGAAGTCAGGGCTGATAAGGACAGGGGCCTGAGTGAGTGCAAGTTTTACTGACTCAAAAGATTTCTTGGCTTCAACAGTCCACTTAATTCCTGCATCTTTCGTTAGCATTTCATTCATTTTCCTAAGATGCTCGGCAAGATTGGGGATAAATCTTCTAAGGAAATTGATCTTCCCAATGAAGGACTGTAGCTCCCTGATGTTTCTTGGATGTGTAATTTGAAGTATTCCCTCAACTCTCTATGGGTCTATCCTGATCCCTTTCTCAGATATAATGTGCCCAAGAAGTTTACCTTCTTGTATACCAAAGACAGTTTTCTTAGGATTTAGGGACAGACCGTACCTTCTACATTTTTCGAAAACTTTCCTCAGATGTTTTAAGTGTTCTTCTTCTGTTTTATAAAATACAGTCAAGTCATCCAAGTAGATAACTATAAAGTGTCCAATATCATCTGAGAAAGCAATATCCATTGCTCTCTAGAAGGTAGCTCCAGCATTCATCAATCCAAAAGGCATTTTCAAGTACATGAAGGTGCCCCATGGAGTGGTAAAAGTTGTTTTGAGTTGATCTTCTGGGAGTACCAGAACTTGGTTGTATCCTGAAAAACCATCAAGCAGGGAGATTCTCTTAGAGCCCACTACCTTTTGTAGGATATGTTCCATTCTAGGCAAAGGGTAGTTGTCTTTCAGGGAGGCTCTATTCAGGTTTCTGAAGTCTATGCATAGTCTGATCTCCCCTGTCTTCTTCCTTACAGCCACTAAGTTTGACACCCAATCAGAAAACCTCACAGGGACTATTATGCCTGCTTCATACATCTTTTTAATTTCTTTCTCTACTGCAGGCAATTGTTTTGGATTGATTCTTCGAAGTTTTTGTCTGAAAGGCTTCTGATTTTCCTTTAGTGGTATCTTGTGTTGTATGATGTTGGTGTCATAGGCCTTTAAGTCTTCATAGCTCCATGCAAACACATCAATGAATTCCTTAAACAAGTCAATGTATTTTTTCTTCATGTTTGCAGGTATAGACTTAGCCAGTTTTATCATTCTGGGCTTATCTTTAGTGCCAATGTTGCATTCTTCCACATCAGAATCAGCATGTTCTATTGTGGGTTTCTTTGCTACGTCATCAAAGTCAAAAAGGTCCTCCAAGGGTGCCAGGCCTCTGGGTATATTCTTGTCTTTGGCATGCAGCACTTCGACCTCTTCATTTTCTGCGTTTTTACTGTTTTTGTTGAGATTTCCAGTTTGTTCAGAAAAATAATTTATTTCTATGTTACAGGGTGTTTCTTGTTCATCTGGGGGATCCTTGATTGGGTAGTTGTCATCAGAAATTGAGTCTAAATCATAAAATTCAAACTCATTCCTGCCCACCAGGAAATCTTCGATCTGTTTGTCTCCTTCAAAGACCTGCCAATATTTTTCATTGTCTGGCACTGCAGGCCTGAATTTGGTCTGAATGATAATTTTTTGGTCAGCTGGGGCTTTAGGATATGAGCTAGCTAGAAAAGCTAATCCATTTGCAATTTCATTTTGACCCCTAGGAATGAATACTAATTCATATTCAACAAACGTTTTCAGCAAATCTAGAGTGTCATTCCTGTATGCCCTAAGCCTGGGATGTTTTGTTGAATACTCACCATTTACCTGTTTCATAACTAACTCTGAGTCTCCTTGTACAACTATCCTACGGGCTCCTAATTTTTTCAACAGTTTTAAGCCCAAGATCAGAGCCTCATATTCTGCAATGTTGTTTGTGCATTTAAAATGCAGATTGACAGTGTGGCTTTCTGCATAATCACTCTCTATGTTTCGTAGCCACACTCCTACTCCAGCGTTTTTCCTAGTACAGGACCCATCAAACTTCATTTCCCACAAGGGTTCGTTGTTTACTTCGTCTTCATCCCCTCCCCTACAACTGGATTCGCCATTATGTTTAGTTGTAAGGTCTGTACTAGGAGAGGGTTTATTTTGTTTTTGATTATGGGTATGGAGATCAGGGAGGTGGCTAGCTTGATGTTCTTGTTCTGTTTCTGTTTCATTCAGAGTTATATTTTCAGCAGTTTTCCCATGGTCTTCTTCTTCATATTCTTCCAGAGTAGCCATTATGTTGAATTCCATGGGCTCTAGGTTACTGTTTTCTGAGACTAGTTCTTCTGAGGATTGTTCATTGTAAAGGATGAAAGAATCCAAGTCTGTGTGCACAGAATACAATGGTGAATTTTCAAGCTTCTTGGGGCTACTGACTAAAAATTCCATCTGAGACTCTCTATACAGTCTTCTAAGTTGGCCAAATATAGGGATAGTGGCATATGAGCCATCCATCTGCATTGTTCCTTGCAGTTTGGCTCCCCATGATCTTGACAATAGCATGCCATACTTTGGTGGCACATCTGCCACCACAACATCCATGACCATACATTTGGCAGGAATCTGGGTTAAACTCACACATAAGTCTTTGATGAGGCCTAGACATTTTACTCTACTAGAGTCAAATGAGTATAAGTCTTTGTAAGGTCTGGTAATTTCTAGGCCTAGCCTTTCCATCACTACGTTAGGCATTAGATTATGTGATGCTCCAGAATCATGCATGGAATTGTGGAGTATTTTGTCATGAATGTTGAGACTGATATAGAAAGGTGGAACTACCCCTTCCTGAAACTTTCCCTCAATTTTGGGACCAAAAAGTAGGGCTAGTTGATCATCATTCAGGTTTACAGAATCATTTATTTCTCCTAGATTCAATGCTTTCAAAATTTGGCCTTTATATACATCCTGAGTGGCCAGCTCAGATAATGGTACAGAGATTTTGATTTTCGCAATCTCACTCTCTAGGTTGAAAGTGGACTGACCCTTTGGAATGTTCAATTCTGTTTTGTTTGCCACGGTCTTAGTGGCTGAATCAGTAGGTTGATTCTCACTATGTACAATGTTTGGAACAGTTGTATCAGGAGTACTAACTGAAGTGCTAGTACTGCTGGTTGGTTGACTTCATTTTTCATTGTCTTGGTTGTCCTTCTCCTTATGTTTACCAGAACTTTCAGCTGCTGTTTTATTATTTACAACAGATGTTTTAGAGGATTTATCAGGTATTTTCTTGATGGTTACCTTAGGAGCCTTCATTTTGGAAGTATCTTGGCTTTTCTTGCTCCTAAGTTCATATTTTTCCCTGACTTGTAGCATGGCATCTTCAAATCCTAGTCTGTAATCCTCAGTCTCTAACCATTCCTCATCCCAAAATGAAGGTGAGGGCTGATCTTCTTCTGAATCAAAGTTAAGGACTGAGTCCTCTGCTTCAAACATGTTTATTGTATTCCCTTCAGACTCTTCAATGATTCCCTCATCCTCATCTAAAATTTTTTCTTGAAATGGGGGAATAATTTGTTGATCTGACTCTCTTTGTCTGTTGGGAGCAGCATTGTTTCTTCTAATGTTCTGGTTTTGGTTTCTGTTTTGGTTATTTTTTTGGACAACCATTCTTTTAATCATTTGCTGTATCTCTTCCACGCTTTTATATAGTTTTTCATATTTGGGATCAAATGTGGAAGCTACGTTGTCATCCCTATATGTTACCCTTTTTTCAGCTTTTAATCTTGCCCGTTTTTCCATTAAGTTTTCTTCTATGGTTATGGCTCCTTTCTGCATGTCTTCTAGTGTGGTATACTCTTTTTCCCTAAGCTCATAGGCCATGTCAGCATCAAATCCATCTGGATATTTTGCTAAGGCCATACCTTGTGGAGGTTTCATGTGTGGAGGGAGAGCATTGTAAATGTTGTTAAATCTAGTGCTGTAATCGTGAACACTCTCTCCTACATTCCTCTTAAGGGACATGTATTCAGCTAGGAGCTGGCGAGGGTTTGCTCTAACCTCCCACTTGTTTATGAATGTCTGGTATAATGCAGGGAGATCTCGAATACTGCCAGGAGGTAAACTCTTAAACCATTTCTTTACCTCACCCCCTAAGCTTTGGGCGAAGATTCTCATTTTGATTGTCTCATCATCAATTTCCATATAATCAAAAGAGTCCTCCATCTTATCTACATGTTACTAAGCTGTTATGGACTCTTTAGCAGTGAAGTGTGGGATTTTTGACTGATAATCATTGGGTAAGGGTAACAAAGGTTGAGGTAAAAGCAAAGGTGCATACCAGGCTGCCATAATGATGTTCTGATGGGGTATAGGGTTAGCTTGAGCAGCTGGTATTTGGATGACAGGGATGTTAGGACCAGCAGAGGTCTGCTGAGCAGATCTAGGGTGAGAGAGCCCCAAGTTTTGGAGGAAGTGAAAATCAGGTGGTGTGGAAGGAGGGGTTTCACTGTCCCTAGAGTTTGGCTGGTCTGAAACGCTGAATGACCTAGTTCTAGATAGTTTATTATGTATGTCTAGGTCAGGGAGACAATGTGATAGAGCTGCTAGGTCTTCTGGTGCAGAATTAGCTCTATGAATGTGATTGGAAATAGTTGGTCTTGTATGTGCATGAGTTCCTCTGAGGATACTCTCTGGATTTTCAACTATTTCCGGTGGGTCGGGGTTGGGATAAGCTCTTGTATGGATGGTTCTGAAAGCCAGAATGCTATTTATGTTGCCGTTCAACCCTACTTGTTGTTTTTCGACTGGTGGTTATTGCTGTTTGTGATCGGTTCCCAGCGAGTTTCATTATGTTTCGGTCCGTCTCTCATGAATCGATTGTGGAACTAACATAACCGCAGCCCACCGATCACCAATGGAGTCTTTTCATTTAGGAACAATGTAGTCGCCAGTGAGGTTTAGATGTTTAAGGTACATCGTCTACCGCGCGTTTCGGCACCATTACCTCGCGACTTACCCACAACAAGTTTCAACCAGAGATTGACTGGGAGGGCATTTACGAGGTCAGATCTATGTCACTCGAAAGAGGATGAGATTCGAAGGCTCCTCCGGTTCTCTGAAATTACCAAGAGTGTGGTGGATATTCAATAATGGAGGTTGATTCAAGAAAGGGGTGACTTACTATAAACCTAACCAGAGATTCTGGGTTTCTGAGGTTTTTACAAATGTTCAAGGTGAAATATACTTAGAATTCCCCAGTGGAGTTGCCATTATGTTGGGGTTCCCATGTTTTGGCCAGGTTGACAAAGACCAAAAGATGAGACAACATAGAACAACTTTCAGACCTTAGGATCTAGCCCTCCTAGGTCCAGAGAGGGATCTCTCTGTGATAGTCAAAGGTTTAACTTTGAAGCTCGGGTGTTGTGATTTTAGGCTAGTTATATGCTCAGGGTTGTTTGTTTGATTGTTTGTGTTTGGTTGGAAGGAATCAGGAAAAGAAGGTCCAATGGAGGGCAAGGATGAGCAAAAGGGAAGCTAGGCAAAGACAGATAACTCAAATAACATCAAAGCCATTGGGCTATGGAGTCAAGAAAGGGTTTACTTGTAATCAATGTGCAAGCTTTCAGTTGGGATAGTCATCTAAATCATCTGGATCTTAAAGGATAGAAGATGGAGTGGAAAATTAAGGGTTGAGAATGAAAGGAGGCGAACCATCTAATTCTGTCTATAGATCAGACCAGAGGTCATTTAACTCCAGGCCTGCTTGGACAAAAATCAGAGGCAATTACAAGGGATCTTAGAAAGGCTAGCTAGTCATGCAAAGATCCTAGTGGACAGGGATAACACTAATCCCCAGTGTTCCCAAACCTTCCAGCTAAATCCTACCAAGAACATCCAAACATGGACTTCATCAATTCATACATCAGAGAGCAGGCAATATCATCCACTACACTGGTTAAATCAATGGAAATCAACATTCAGATACACATATCAGCAGAAAACATTGAGGTAGGGAGAGAAGGAAACATAAGGCACCTATCAAGGGTGAATCTTACATTATACTTATGTTGCCTACCAGCAGAAACATGGTGAAATGAAAGAAAGTCAATCACAAATACAGAGAAAGGAAAACATCACCAGCTGCTTTAGATCAGGATCCAAAGAAATATGCTTGTCATATTAAAAACAACACCAATCAGGTACATCATAGCCCATAGCTTGAACATTTAGTCGGAATACATCTAGTCTCAGCCTATCTTACAATATACACAGAGAACTTGTCTCAAGAGGAACAATGCTTGCATTTCACTGATTTCTCATCAACAACCATTTACACAGCCTGGTGTGCTTTATAAAGAAGGATGAACCTAAGATCATCTAAAGGAGTAGGTGAAAATTAAATGTATCATTAAACATAACAATGAATGCAGGACCGAAACCCATTCTGCTTGACCTACTATGTATTTCATCTCTCACACCTTCCTTGCGGAAAGAATGATCTGCTGATATGATCTGACCTTTGGCTTGTTTTACCACTCCATGTGATTTGAACAAAAATGAAATAAACTCAAGTAGGAAGTCTCATTTCATAAATGTTCAAGGCTTTTCAGGTCTCTGTCTCGGTGGAAAACACTGGGACATGGTATGTTGTAACGCCATGTACTTGATGAAGAACAAACATTTTGCCGATGAAACCCGATAATACCATTTTCGTCATGTCGATCCTTTAAGGCACTGCCTCGAAAAACATTGACTTAGGGCTCAAGATTCATTTGCCTTGATCTTCTGCTTGTACCGAATGACTCTCAGTCTCTTTCATTTTGCTTCGATTGCAGCTCTGAATTTCTTTAATAGCGTCGAAAGGTTTCCATAGAGTTTGGATCCTCTTCTTTAAAGCAAATCCTCGTTAGCCACTTTCTTTGACTATCCCATGGCAAGCATTGCCAACTCTTGGATTTAATACTGTTCGCACAGCTTGCCATGTAGAACATGGCGTTTCTTTCACCTTTGGACAACTCCGCAAAACAACAAACTATGAAGAGAAAACATGGGCATGAACTGTGAAGGTGACGAGGACTAATGACATGGCTATGTCGACGAGTCAGAGGAGAAAATTAAGTGAAGAAATGGTGAAAATCACTGGGTATATGGTTGGCGAGCACGAAGAGAATAAACGTGGAAAATGAATGAAAAACACGTAAATAAACTAGCTTTATGTAATGGACTAGGAATATGTATGAGGGTAACAGGGCAATGACGTGGTGAGATCAGGTGACGCGCAAGGCGGGAGACCGTGGAATGGTCAACAATGCATGGATAGATCCGGACCGCCGATCGGGCGGAGACCGGACAAGAGAGCGACTGACGGGGGGTCAACAATGATGGGTGGGAGGTTAAACAATGCGGGCTCAAACAGACGACACGTTGGATGAAGGGTTGATCAGATAGCTTTATAAATTCCACTACCTGCCACCAACCAAACATTAATGTGCTAAATGAGAGTGGTTTTAAGGCGTACATGAGACACGCGGCCACGTGGGAGGAATCATTGGGAAACCGCCAAGCACGCAAGGGTGGTGCGGAATAAACCGACGGTTGAACAAGTGAAGTAGGGTGGGTCAGCTGACGGCGTGTTCCACGCCGTTAGATAGTGGGACGGATCAATGGTGAAAATGCGCCCGGCGCTGCTATGAACCGTCGACACGGATTTAAACGATCTGAGATAACCATGGGCCAAGGTACGGCACGAATTCTTGGGAGCGACCCCTCGTAGTGAATAACAACCGCTCGACGGGTTTTCCACATCCTGAGAGTCAACTGCAAGTCCATGGTTTGACTCTACTGACTGCAGAAAACCCCGCAAGGAAAAAGTTTTGTCACTTACAAGGCGGGGTCTTATGGAAAAAGGTGCTATGTTACTGGCGAAGGGGCTAGGCTCAATATAGCTTGGAGGTTTTCAAGCCTGATGTAATCAGTCATGGGAGAAAGAACGATAGAAGGACCAAGGTGTATTTGAATGAAACCAAGGGTGTATGGAGGATCTCGATGATTTTGGGGGTCTAGTGGGAAAACGTGGTGTTTGGCAAGGATACGAGGGCAATGAATGGCCTTTTTTGGCAAGGCGTACAGAGGATTTATACAAGGCAAAGAATTAGAGACTTGCTGAGAATGGTTTTCAGTGAAAGGCATCCCTGAAGGCTCAACAATCATTCACCAAATGTTTGTTCAAGAATTTCATAGGGGGGCTAACAGCACAATCCAAAAGGAAGTACTCGGTATGCATAGGTTCCTCATGGACAGGTGAATGTGGTTTTATCTTGGTCTTTAGGTTCTACCTAAATTTGATTGTAACCACTAAAACCATCCAAGAATGAGAAATGATTCTTTCGTGCTAATGTATCCAATACTTGATTTCTGAAAGGTAATGGAAAATGATCTTTTAGAATAGCTTTATTAAATTCTCGATAATCAATGCATACTCTCCATTTACCATTCCTTTTAGGTATAATCACCAAGGGAGAAACCCGCTGACTGTCTGAAATTGGATAAATGAAGTTTACATTCAACAATTTTTGCAATTCTTCTTTCAAAATTTCCCTAAGATTTGGATTCATCATTCTTTGAGGTTGTCTGATAGGTTTAAAATTTTCCTCAATGTAGATATGATGTATGTAAGTCTTAGGACTAATTCCTTTCATGTGAGTGTATTCCCATGCATATGCAGAAGAATGTTGTTGTAATGTTTTGATTAACTTTTCTTGTTGTAATTTTTCCAAGTTTTTGTTTACGTTTAAATATTTTTCTGGAAATATTCCAACCGTAGAGTTACCAAATTATTCCACAGAATATAAAGACATATGTCTAGGCGACAAGTATTCAATACTGAATTGTTTTTGAAAACTATGATCATGTTCATATTCTAAGTATGATTCAAAGTTTTCTATTGAATTTAATATTTGACTATCTTCACTAATACAAGAAATAGTAAAGAGAGGTTGTATATCATTGTCATCATCAATACACGCTTCATCTTCTATTTCTGTGACTGTTCTTGCTGGATGACATAAAGTGAATTTCTTTGTTGAATTACCATAAAAAAATGTACATGTCACCAGATCTACAACTAATGAAGCATCAGTTGTAGCCAACCAAGGCCTTCCTAATATTAGTGGATGTTCTCCTAGATTGTTTTTGGGAGTTAAAATCATAAAATCAACTAGATACTATCAAGAGTCCAAGGACACTGAAATGTCTTCTAATACACCATCTGGCTTGATTACTGATCTGTCTGCTAGTTGCAGTAATGTAGGTGTATACTGAAGGTTTGGAAGCTTGAGTTGTTCCATGGTTTGTTTGCTCATAATATTTATGGCTACTCCTAAGTCAATCAATGTATTTGGAATTTCAATACCATTGATGTGTGTTTTTACAACTGGACTTCCTGGATCTAAATAATTTTGTATGGCAATTTTTCCCATCATAATGTCTGAAATTTTTCCTACTAATTGAATTTTTTTTATTTCTTTTGTTTTTCTCCCTGATTTCTTCATGCTCAACTCTCTTATTATTTTGGCTAGAATTGGAATCTCTTTAATGGCTTGTAGCAAAGGAATTTTGATACAGACACTTTTAAATTCATCTAGAAAATCATAATTGGGCAACATTATTTGTTTTTCTACCCCTCTATCAACTTGTAATCTTTAAGGAAAAGGAGGCTTAGAAATAGATAATGAGGGTTTCTCTATGATAGGAGTTGATTTTATTGGATTTTCTTGCTTTTCATTTTCAGAATTCTGGTTATGTTGAAGAGATGTCCCTTCTTCAGAACTTTTATTTTGCTGTAGAGAAATTTCTTCATCAAAATTATATTGTTCTTGAATAACAACAGAAGGCTTTTTCCTTTCTAATATTCTACCAGATCTAAGTTGAACATTATTAAGATCTAGTGGATTAATCATGTAAGTTGGAAATTGTTGTACTTCTATGTTGTAATCATTTTGAAAGTTTTTATTATTTGGATTTGGCAATGGCTGGGCAGGTAGATGGTTTGGTCTTTATGGGAATGGTAATGAAATTTGTGGGTTTTGATTCTGGAGTTGGGGTTGTTGATTTTGTTGTGGAAATCGTTGGGGAGGATAGTTTGGATAAGATTGTGGATATTGGTAGTATTGAGAATATCTACCATAGGGATTTTTCATCCCTTGTATCCAAGATTGAGGTTGGGACCAAGGTTGCTGCCAATAATTCCAATTATTTGGTGGGGGTTGAGTATCATTAGGTTGTTAAAACCTTGGGTTTGTGGCCCCTGCCATGGTCTTCTAGAGACAAAGCAAAGAAGTTCTATTGGATTTGAAGTTACTTCTTCCTGAACAACAAACTTAAGACCTGGAATAGAAGGGAAATTCTTAGTTTCATGCTTTTCTGAGCAAATAACAGAGGTCTCTATGAATTTTAAATCAAGAGGAAATTCTCTTAAGGCATGCTTCTTTCTGCATTTAGGACATAAAACAACTAAGGCATCAATTTCGACTTTCTGCTTGTTTTGTAATTTAAGGGTGTCTATCTGTTCACTAAGAATCCCTAAGATATGTGTTTTAAATTCATCAAACATATTTCTAATTTCTTCCCTACTTATTGTTCCAGTTGCAGACTTATTCACTCTAGAGAGAATAGGATCTCTTGTATTTTTCTCAGTTCTTGATTTTCCTCTTGAGAGATGAATGCATAATTCACCGATTTCAGGTAATGTGAGTTGAGATATGTCTCCCCTCCCCATACCGTTGAGAATGTCTATCCATTCATCTCTAATGGATTTTAACAAGAGAGCTTTTAAAGTATCTTGATCTAAGTTTTCCATTCTAGCTCTTTTTATGTTGTAATTGAATCTTTCAATTAGATCTTCCAGGTTCTCATCCTCTTTTTGCATCATCTTGAATAATTCATCCTTCCGCTTAATGGGTATGCAATAATCCAAATATCTTTGTAACAATGCACTTTTCATATCATTCCATGTCCTAATAGATTGGGTGATTAAACCCATGAACCATTTTAAAGTTGCTCCTTTAAGTGTTGCGGGAAATAGCTTTAGTTTTTTAGAGTCTTATAAGTAGTTATAATATCTACACAAAACTTCAAATTCAAACAAAAAGGTTTCAAGATCTTCATTCTTTAATCCATGGAAATTTGGAAGAATGGAAGGTGAAATATTTTTCATTGTGGCATTTGTATCCTCATCAACAATAGGAAATCCAAAATAATTATCATCTTCCCTATTTCTTTTGTTTTCTTCACCTCCTCCTTAGTTCCCTCTACCTTGTCCTCCACCTCTTCCTCCTCCAATTCTGACATTTTCTCTATTTATAATTTATCCTTCTCCTTATCCTGCCATTGTATATTCCTCAAAGCTAATATAAGGTTCTAATTGTAAAGTTAATTGCTCTTCCTATGGTTCTTCTATCAATGGGATATTGAAGAAAGTTTCTTCTTCCTCTTCCTCACTAGGAATTTCTAACTCTTCAGCTAAAATATGTTCTCCTATAAAGGTGAAAAAGGTTACTCCTTCTGTTGGAGATCTAGGATCTTCTTCCTCTAGGGCTGCCTCAGTGGACAAAGTTAGAGATCCTCCTGGTTGGATTTTTGACCTTAAGACTTCAGGGAGTCTATGTCTAGTGAAATATGGAATATGAGTTTGAGATGGTGGTGTAGCACTACGTGGTCTAGGTGGGGTGAGTGGTGTTGTTGGAATCAAACTCCTGCCTCTAGCTAAGAATCTACCCCTGGAATCCCTTTCTCTACGCATGCCATTTTTTTAGATGTAAGAAATAAGGCTTCCTAATTACACTTCCCTGGCAACCGCGCCAAAATGTTTAGTCAATTTAATGTCTTAAATTTCTATTATAAATTATCAACCGAGGTTAGTAATCTGATTAAGTGTGGTGCACTATATATGCTTAGTTAACCTTACTTATTACTTCGTTGTGTATGTTTTTATATTGTTTTTGGGGTTTTGTTTCTTTATGTCAAAAAAGGAATTAATCTAAGAAATGAAAACTATGAAATATCTAAATGTTAATAATGAATTTTTAACGTTGAAAACTAGTTTTGAAGAAGGAAGAAAAGAAAATGTTCTTTAACTATTTTAAATTTCATAAAAATGAATCAAGCTTTGAATGGTTAGAATCTCATAAAAAAATAGAGCATTTATTCTAATGACTTTGATCTTATGGAATTAAAGCTAAATTCTATTCTATTTTAATCTAATTCTACTCCATGGATTGAAAGCATAAATCATAATATTTAATAATTGAAATGACAATGCTAATCTAAATGGAAAGCAAATTCAAGGCAATTGAAAGGAAATTGCATGACCAAATACTTCAACTATCATTCAATTGGAAAATAACAAGGTCACCTTCTTGAGATGATTAACCACATGATTATACATTTCAATTGTAAAATTAATCTAAGAAATCAATTAAAAAGCATGTAAAAAGGAAACTAAACTACTGTATGACCAAATACTCAAATATCATTCAATTTTGGAAAATTACAAAGTCACCTTCTTGATATGATTTAACAAGAATTTGATTACACATTTAAACTTAATCTAGGAAAGAAATTAAAAAGCATTTAAAGAGGAAACTAAACTAATGTATGACAAAATACTCAAATATCATTCAATTTTGGAAAATGATAGAGTCATCTTCTTAAGATGATTTAGAAGCATATGATTATACATTTAATTGAAAATTTAATCTAGGAAAGAGTTATAAAAACATGTAAAAGAAAACTAAGATAATTGTATGCTCCAATGCTTTAAACACAATCCAATTTTGTAAAATAGTTGAGATGATTTGATAAGAAAATATTACACAGTTAATTTAAAACTAATTATAAGAAAGCATTCATGAATTTAAT
>JAXQQM020077455.1:0-21851 GCA_034641835.2 Pinus albicaulis | reverse complement strand
CGCGCCCATCAACTAGAAAATATGGCCCAATTTCCGACGGCCACTTCGTCGCTATTCCGACACATAGTCGTCCCAAGAGCGACAGTTCGAGGACGGGCAAAACGTGGTTTTCCATTACGTCGCAATTCCGACGCACTGACAAAGTGTCGCACAACCGACACTTTTTCCGTCGCTTCCAAACAAGCATCGCTCTTCCGACGTTTCCCAAGCCGTCGCGCTTCCGATGTTTGTAAACTGTTGCAATTCTGACAAAATGTGGTCTGACGTTTTGAACGTCGCTCTTATGACATTTGTAAACTGTCGCAATTTCGACGAAATGTAGTCTGACGTTTTGAACGTCGCTCTTCCGACGTTTGTAAACTGTTGCAATTCCGACGAAATGTGGTCCGACGTTTTGAACGTCGCTCTTCCGACATTTTTATACTGTCGCTCTTCTGATGTTTTTAAGCTGTCGCAATTCCAATGCCGTACAAAATTGTCGCAAGACCGACGCATTGCAAAAGTGTCGCAAGACCGACACGTCCCAGAAGCGTCGCAATATTGACACATTCCAAAAGTGTCGCAATACCGACCCTAGGAAGAACTGTCGCAATATCGATGGACGTCACAAGACCGACGGAAATAGTTCAATACGTCAGAAGACCAAAGCTTACAAAGCGTCGGTATACCGACGTAGGGTTCAATTTAAAAAAAAAAAAATGAAACTTTAAAACAGGACAGTAAATCTCCAATATTTGTTATGAATTGTGGGTGTTCCAATGACCGTGAAATATTAATATAATAAACCACCCCGCAACGCTTCGACTATAAAAAATCATATAAACATGGCTCTGTATTTCAAAAAACAGGTTTAAAATAGAAAGAGGGCAACATTTTTTTTTCCAATTGTTATGAACATAATTCGATCGTGAAATATTAATATAATAAACCACCCCGCAGCACTTCGACTATAAACAATCATTTTTTTGCACAAGAGAAAAAACTTTGTTTTGAATATATTATATGAAGTAAAAAAGTCCATGAAGTCATTACATTTTCACATCTGAAGATTGGAACCCAAATATCCTTAAACAGAGAAAAACGCTAATTATGTGAGGAGTGTGATATGTCCAAAATATAAAAAGACCATCAGACCATATCAATAAACCAGCATCGCTAGTTTTGAAGGCAGAGTGATAACCTATCAACACATAAAATAGTATCATAAAGCGAATACAGGAAATGTGCAGAGACATGTACTGATGATATACACCTCACACAAAAATCATCCATGATAGAGAAAAAATATGTATAAACCCTCGCGTTATGTATATTTTATTAATTATTAGTTAGATATAGCTATATTAGGTTTTATTAAGTGAAAGGGCATGATCAAAGATCATGCCTCTTCACCAAGGGACACTTTGAGGCTATATTTAAAGCCTCGGTGATTCCCCATTGTAATCATCTCTCGTCTTTTATCAATAATAATATATTCTTATTCAAGTTTACCAGAGTTTTTACACTCCATTGGTATCAGAGCCATCGCTCTTCTGGATCTGTGTGATCATCAGGTTAAAGAATTTCGAAGGAAATTTCAGAATTTTTTTTTTAGCCAAGTGAAAAATTGCACACAATTTCCCCTACGCTCACCAAACCAATTCCCAACCCCCTCACATAAAAAATAAAAAATAAAAAAATCCCTCCCCTTTCACACTCAACCCTCACCCCTTTCACACTCATAAACTCCCTCACGGCCATACGGCCTCCCCCTCCTCTATCTCACACACCGCTTCTTAACTCCTACCCTTGCCTCACAAACCCATTTCCTTTTCGCATTGATCCCTTAACTCACCCGCTTGTCCCACCGTCCCCGCCACCGTCACACCGTCTCCACCCTCACCTTACACTTCCACCTCCAATAGCGCTCATTATTCCCTCCGCGCCTACATTTCGTTCCGCCGTCACCCCCTAACTCCATCCTCAGTCACTCCTCCCAAGTTGACTAATTCTTCGCCGTCTTCTTGGATCCATCCCCACGTCCCCGCCGCACCCTGCATTCCCTGCCGTCTTTCCCCGTAGGTCTACGTGCTCGCTGTTCTATTCTCTCGTCGGGCCGCATCACCACAAACAAGTGTATAAAAAAGATGCCAAAAAATAAGATATGTTTTTGTAAGTCGTGGAAATGTTATGCCCGTTGGGAAAAACTGGCAGAAAAATATTCCCCACCTCATACACATTCAATGTCTTCATCAATGTCGATGGCCGAATTCTAGAAGAAATTGGTGGATCTCGAGAAACAGATCAATAATAATTCTGAAGAATTCGGAAAAAGATTAATCGATCTTGAAGGTACAGTTGCAGGACACTCCAACGACATCAAAAAGGTTCATGATATGACAAATCGAATAGAAAGACAAATGTGGCTAAATCATCACGAGGCCACAGAAAAGCATAGCGAAGCAATGAACAAGATGACAGAGCATAGTGAAGCAATGAACAATATGACAGAACTCTTCAATAAGCTAAATGATAAGATAGATAAGTTAAGTCAGACACAATCCCCAATATTTCCTAACATGGAACAAAATCAACAAAACAATTCCGCAGATTCAGGAAACTCAGAAGAGCATCAAAAAAAGACCGATTCCCCACATCATCAAGAAGATAGTAATGCAGATTTTCAAAATAAGCAGCTCTGGAATGCATTTGCTAATCAATATCCGCTTCTTGTTCCACCATTAGCATATCAACGAAAAGCCAAAGTCGAGCTACCCAAGTTTGATGGTAATGAAAAAAATAGTGTTGCATGGCTTAATAAAGCAGAAGAATATTTTGAGATTTATGAAATTACTAGTGATGACGAAAAAATTAAGCATGCTTCCATGAAAATGGAAGGAGAAGCATATAATTGGTATATGTGGTGGAAAAAGACGACGCTCGCTATCAGTTGGAGGAAATTTAAGGATGCATTCTTCAAAAGGTTTCAAGGCATAAAAGAAGAAAAGTTTTTTTCAACGTTTATAAAATTACGCCAAAAAGGAGATGCGGATGAGTACACTCGAGAATGGGAGACCTTGGCAACACGAGGACCAGGATTGTCGGAATCTCGTCTAATCCAGTCTTACATCTCAGGACTTAAAATCCACATACAAGAAGAGCTCGAACTACATGAAATTACGTCCGTAGAAGTAGCAAGGCAAAAAGCAAAAGCTGCTGAAAAGAAATTTGAAAGATTATCAAAACCATAAAAAGTATATTCGAGACGACGGTTTCCTCAATCTACAAAAGAAGATAACATGAAATATGTTCCACCACGCCTTCGCGAAGGAGACAAATCTAACTTGGAAATACAAAGAATGAGGGAAGGCAAATGCAAACGTTGTGGCGAAAAATGGGACCCTAAGCACATATGTGCTAATGGGAAAGAAAAAAATCTGTATAATTGTGAAGCAACTAATGATTCTAACAATGATGATTCAGACATAGAAGGGATAGAAGATACCCTAGAATTCTCCCCAGAAGTAGATGATGACAGCATTCCGCAAGTGTCATTATCAGCCATGACAGGTATATCACAACCTCAGACACTAAAATTAAGGGGACATATTAAGAAAAACAACGTAATGGTTCTCATAGACACAGGCAGCACGCACAATTTTCTAGATTCAACCATGGCCAAAAGACTCAACCTCTTTACTTTTCCCATGCCTAATATGAAGGTAATGGTGGTCGATGGTAAGAAGATTGAACAGGTAGGAAAATGCCATAAAGTCAAATTGCAGATTAAAGACTTTAGTTTAGAATCTCCATTCTATGTCGTACCACTCGGAGGAGTAGATGTGGTCTTAGGAATTCAGTGGTTACAAACCTTGGGTACTTATTCGGCCAACCATCAGAAGCAGTTTATAAGCTTTAAGTGGGAAGGGCAGAAGCACAAGTTATATGGATTCCAAGCCCCATAAAATCAAATCGTATCATCATCCCAGATGATGAAGATGATCCGAAAGGGAGCGCCAGCCTATATAGTAGAATGTCATCATTTAGAGATGTTATCTACAAAAGTCAACCACGAAGAATCACAGGAGGTACAAGCACTAGTTCAGAAACATGAAAAGGTATTTCAAGATCTACCAATGAAGATGCCTCCTCATAGGGAAATCGAACATACAATAGAAGTCAAGGCAGGATCAGACCCCGTTAACATCAAGCCTTATCGCTACCCACATCACCATAAAACGAAAATTGAGAAGATAATCCAAGACCTTTTAAAATGTGGGGTCATTTCAAAAAGTAAGAGTCCGTATGCTGCCCCAGTTATATTGGTAAGAAAAAAAGATGGATCGTTTCGGCTATGCATTGACTATAGAGGATTAAATAAGATAACAATTAAAAATAAGTTTCCAATTCCCTTTATTGATGAAATGTTGGATGAACTCCATGGCGCGAAATATTTCTCTAAATTAGATTTAAGGTCAGGGTATTATTAGATCCGAATTAGATTGGAAGATATACCAAAAACTGCATTTCAAACACATGAAGGTCATTATGAATTTAAAGTAATGCCCTTTGGGTTAACAAATGCACTAGCTACGTTCCAAGCCACTATGAACGAGTTATTTCGTCCATATCTTAGGAAATTTGTACTAGTATTTTTTGATGATATTTTGATTTATAGTAAAACCTGGAGGGAGCATTTGCAACACTTGGATAAAATTCTCACGTTACTAGAAGACCATCAATTTTATGCAAAAAAATCCAAATGCACCTTTGGAAAGGAAGAAGTTGAATATCTGGGACACCTAATATCCCATGAAGGAGTAAAAGTAGATCCTTCTAAGATTAAGGCTATAAGGGAATGGAATAAACCAGTGAACATATCCAAGCTCAGAGGATTTTTAGGATTAATGGGATATTATCGAAGATTTATTAAAGATTATGCGCATAGAACTGCACCTCTTACAAACCTTTTAAAGAAAAATTTGTTTCAATGGAATGAGGAAGCAGGGAAATGTTTTGAAGATTTGAAGGAAGTAATGGCTAATGCACCAGTATTGGCAACTCCCGACTTTTCTAAACCATTTATCATTGAATGTGATGCCTCTGGATTCGGTATTGGTGCAGTATTAATGCAAGAGGGGCACCCTATTGCTTTTGAAAGAAGAAAACTAAATAAACATGAGCGTCTCAAGTCCACATACAGCAAGGAAATGCTCGCAATTATGCATGCATTGGCCAAATGGAGACAATATCTGTTAGGGAGTAAATTTTCCATCCGAACAGATCATAATAGTCTTCAGTATCTCCTTCAGCAAAAAACACTCTCTGAAGAACTACAAAAATGGATCGAGAAGATTGCCGCTTTTGACATGGAGATATTACACAAGAAAGGGAAAGACAATGTAGTAGCGGATGCCCTGTCCAGAAAAGATGAGGAATCAGCATTACTTGCAGTTTCGATTGTTGTGCCTGAATGGCTTAATGAGATTAGAAGTGAATACGCCAAAGATCCGGAAATGTTGGCTATAATCAATAATCTCCCAGGGAATTCAAAATTTGAATGGAAGAACGATATCTTATGGTACAAAGGGAGAATTTATCTAAACTCCAAATCCAAGTTTATATCAAAAATACTCAAGGAATCACATGATTCCATGTCATCTGGGCATGTAGGATATTTCAAAACCTACTAAAATGCACGTCAGTCATTTTTCTGGAAGGGTATGAGTCACGATATTCAAAAATATGTTGCAGAATGTGACAAGTGTCAAAGAAATAAAAATGAAAACATTATGACACCTGGCTTACTTCATCCCTTAAATATTCCGACTCAGAAATGGGAAGAAATATCGATGGATTTTATTGAAGGATTACCTGTATCGGATGGAAAGGATAAGATCTTCGTCGTAGTAGATAGACTCACTAAATATGCTCACTTTATCGCTATTAAAAAAACAGACTCTGCAAAGCAAATTGCAGAGATATTCTGCAAACATATTTATAAACTACACGGCTTTCCGAAAGTTATTGTCAGTGACAGGGATGCCAAATTTAAAGGAAAATTTTGGAAGGAATTGTTCAACCATGTTGGAACCTACCTCAACATGAGCTCGGCTTATCACCCTCAAACAGATGGACAAACAGAGGTTGTTAATAAATGTTTGGAAGCTTACCTACGGTGTTATGCTACGGAGAAACAAAATAAGTGGGTCCAATGGTTGCATCTTGCCGAATGGTGGTATAATTATACTTACCATACATCGACAAAAATGACTCCGTTCCAGGATCTATATGGATATGAGCCTCCGAAGTGGAAAGATTTTGCTTCAGTCCAAACTAACTTGCCAGCAGTAAAAAATCAACTAGAAGAACACCAAAAGGTCGTCCAAATTCTAAAAGAAAATTTGAGTGTTGCACAGAATCGTATGAAGCAACAGGCTGACCGTAATCGCACTGAGAGATCATTTGAAGTTGGAGACTGGGTGTTTGTCAAGCTTCAACCATACAAGCAGTTGTCCCTAAAACAAAAAGGAAAAAATAAATTAGCTCCAAAGTTTTATGGTCCGTATCAAATTATTAAAAAGATCAGTCAAGTCGCTTATGGGTTGAGCCTTCCCGATACCAGTCGTATTCACAATGTTTTCCATGTGTCCTGCTTAAAAAAGGCACTGGGTAACCATCAGTTGCCCCAAACAACACTTCCCATTCTGGATGATGAAGGCAAGCTCGTTCTAGAGCCCGAAGGCATCCTATCTACCCGTGATAAGAAGTTGCGCTCTCGTGTTATTACGGAATATTTAATCAAGTGGAAGGACTTGCCCGTTAAAGAAGCATCTTGGGAGTCTGAAGCATTTCGCCAGCAACACCCATCATTACGTATGCTTTGAGGACAAAGCATCTTAAGAGAGGAGCAATGTTATGTATATTTTATTAATTATCTGTTAGATATAGTTATATTAGGTTTTATTAAGTGAAAGGGCATGATCAAAGATCATGCCTCTTCGCCAAGGGGCACCTTGAGGCTATATTTAAAACCTCGGTGATTCCCCATTGTAACCATCTCTTATCTTTTCATCAACAATAATATATATTTATCAAGCTTACCAGAGTTTTTACACCCAAAACCCGTAGTCGATTGTATGTTTTGGCTCGCTTGTTCTCTGAAATAAAAACCATCTGCAGAAGCCCAGGCTCACTTGTAAGATCAGGCTCACTTGATTCCAAAATTGGTAACCATATGTTGCATCCGAGATGTAAGGTTCAGGCTCGCTTGTTTCCATTCGTAGCCCGCTACAGCATCCACCCTGTTCATAGCAAAAAGGTTCATGTAGATATACAGAGAAAGAGTATAATACGTAGACCATATAAACATGGCTCTGTATTTCAAAAAACAGGTTTAAAATAGAAATGTATGAACATTTTTTTTTTCCAATTGTTATGAACATAATTCGACCGTGAAATATTAATATAATAAACCACCCGCAACGCTTCAACTACAAACAATCATATAAACATGGCTCGTATTTCAAAAAATAGGTTTAAAATAGAAACAGGGCAACATTTTTTTTTCCAATTGTTATGAACATAATTCGACCGTGAAATATTAATATAATAAACCACCCCACAACGCTTCGACTATAAACAATCATATAAACATGGCTCTGTATTTCAAAAAACAGGTTTAAAATAGAAACAGGGCAACATTTTTTTTTTTAAGTAAAGTTAATCTATTAATAGTGGGAATAAAATTACAGCATGACCGAAGTCAAAAACATTGCCCAGACTTATGGAAAATTTGCCATCAAAAAATCAAAGAAGAAGACTGCCCTCATACGGGGAAACCAGTCTTGAACATTTACAAAATTCAAAAATATTACAGAGGTCCAACACAGTAATATAATCTAAAACATGCCCAATTAAGTGGGCCGCGAAGCAAGAAAACCAAATTAACCAAACTACTCCTCCGGTGGTTCCTCAACGATTCGGCACCATCCTTTGGAAGGTCCAGGATCGCCAAGTGCTATCTCCACATTCACGCCACCGCTCCCCTCCTGAAGGCCCGAATGTTGGCCGGCTTTTTCTGAGCTCAGGCCCATCGGACGGGTGCATTGCTCCTCCACTTGGGCCTCCTCACGGAAAACCACGGTGATTGAAGTTGTGATTCGTGGGCGGTTCAGAGAGAAATTAAAGGAAAAAAGCGCAGTGCACGTCGTGGGAGAAGGTGAAGTGGTGGGGAAATGAGGAGCAGGGGAGCCCATACGGTGGCCAGATCTTAGAACCCGACCCCGCCCACTTCTAGTGTTTAGATAGCGACCTATGTAATAATCACTGGACTGGCCGAAAGACGACTCGGTTGAGAGGCTGGAGGTAGCGCGCAGGGGTTGACCTCTAGTGCTCCCCCTGCGGCAATGCATCCTTTGACGCAGACAAGGCATGGGTGCAGTCTTAGCAGTGGGCACAAGACAAGACGGAGAAGTAGGATTCCAAGAAACTGAGGAAGACAGACACAGACCAAACCGAGAGAAATGTAGATTTTCACCAAGGTCTAAGCAGCAGTTCAGCTGGCCACTTCTCCTTCTCGTCATAGTGAGCAGGCAGTGTAACCCAGCAACTAGAGAGAATCTGTAATTCAAAGGTTGCGTCTCGTCTGAAAAACCATAGCGAAACGCCATTTTATCGACCCGACTGCAATGGCATCGAAGAACGCCCGTCATAATTAATCTCTCATTGATGAGAGCCGAAGTCCGGATCATATTGGAGCATGCGGAATCGCTAACAGGAGTGGAGGTCCGATCTTGAACAGTGTTAAAACTTAATGCGATTTGATGTGAAAACCTTGGAACTTAAATATCGGCTAATTGAACAGCGTTAAAACTTAATGCGATTGATATGAAATTGCCACATCCATGTCCCAACGCCTTAAACGCCATCGAATGCACCCGCATCCGGGAACAAGGCAAATTTTTATTGAGGACACGTGGCAGAAATTGATTGGAGCAGATCTTTGTTTGGGCCGCTCGCGCAGTGGAAATCCGGACCCGAAAAATATTAGGGCGAATTTGATAAGAAATTTGCGTCACAACTCTCTCTCCGTACGCCAGCCCAAATTTGGACCCAAAAAAGATTAGGGTGGAATTCATTTGGTTTTCGCGTCACAAAATTGGCCGACGTCAGCCGGCTATTTTGGAACGCAAATTTGGTTTGAATTATGGTTTATTGTCGTTTGAAGTCCGACGGGCTCCACGGCTAAAGGGTTTGTTTGAAGTTTTGACAAAGGTTTTGTTATATGTTTTATATAACGCGCGACAGAATAGTTTTATTGTTTGTTAAGGTCCCACACAGTGATCAAATTTGAAGGGCAGGTCCGAATTTCAATTAGAAGGGCATATATCTATGTCACCCTTCCATAATGAAAAGCTTTTAAAAAAAAACTTTTCAATTGACCACAATAAATTATTTTTACATTTCATTTTCAGAAAGACAAAACCATCAATCTTTATATTAATAAAATACTATTACATATACAACAATGAAGAAGGCTCCATCTTTCATTGCTTAAATATCTCATTGGCAATGTCAACATAAGTCTTGAAGACACTATTATAAGAATTTGGATACATACCACCGAGATATAGGAGATTCTTATGTGTCATATTGTGTAATGCAATTTTGACTTTGTCTCACAAGGAGCAGCAACATGGAGGTCTGGATTTTTCTTATAGAAATTTTTTATTATTATTTGAAATGTTGTTTATAGATATGAATACAACAATGAAATTATGAGCATGGTGGACAATTAGTCAAGCTCATGATGCCAAACCATGATGATGTAAGTTTGGAATTTAACATTTTTACATGTTAAAGACAAATAGTCAAAATCATTGACAACTTAGTATGCCATAATTAATAATCATTCCCTATTCACTTTTGTTAATAGGTTTATGTCACACGATGATCTCTCTTCTCTGGAATTTACTTGTATTGAAGATCACTATTATAGGAATAAGGAGTTATTTTCTCCAAAAATAACCCTAGCCAAACATTGACAATGCATCAAGGATATCTTTCTATGCTTCATAAGTACATATGTTCTACTTCTAAATCATGTCTTGGAAGTGGTTGTTTTGCTGGAAATTATTCACCAGTTGGGTTCATACCAAAGTCTTTTTCTCATTTTCAGCATCCAATACATGAAAAAGATAATGGTTTAAACAACATAAATATTTGAAATTTTGCAAGAATTGTCTGGCACACTTTGAATATGAATTTTGAAGTCAAGTGCATGATGCTGTATAGGATCAAGTGTCATTTTGAATACCAAATGTTTCACAAGAGACTTCTCAACATGCTACCCTGCAGTAAGGATTAAATGACAATATTGCATCAACTATTTCCATAATAAAAGTGCACCTCGGCCATAAGACTAAACAACTACAAATGTTGTAGATCTAAAAAGACCACACAATCAAATGTATTCCACAAGGCCAATACTGTATGAAAAATGAAAAGGAGTTTGCAACCAAAAATACCTTAGGCAACTAATTCAATTAGATACACCAAACCATCAACAAAAAGGAAAACCAGCCTACTCAAAAGGCAAGTGTTTACCTCCTTTGACAAAATTTTGAGTTCCGAAACAAGGGCCTTTATTGTCTTGTCAATGCCCCTAGTAATTTGAATGGGGTTTGCACCTGCTGCAACAACCTAAACAAAAGGTTTCATTTCAAATTATTTTCCACAAATTTAAGATACAACCATTGTCAGTTTTGTATTTCCTAACAAGCTCATAAATTTTGACAAAAGAACCAAAAATTTTTAATACCCGATAGCAATTTTTTCACTCAAAAACTATCTTAGACTCAATAAGCCCAACCCAAAACTAAAAAACCAAACACCATAAGACCCTACAAAAATGAATAGATGATCTTAATCCAATACTATCGACAAAAAGTTACCTTTACACCCTCACTTATTAAACCCTGTGCAAGAACAACAGATGTTGTGGTTCCATCCCCAGCTAAATCATTTGTCTTTGCCGCAACTTGCCTTACCAACTTGGCCCCAATATTTTCAACCGGGTCCTCTAATTCAACCAATAAAAAGGCCAAAACCATAGCATTGAGATACATTTCATTACACTGTCAATAACAATAAAATTTGACTCAGCCATAACCCTTTCCTTTTATTGTTGTGAAAAGCTTTATTCATTACTCTAATGTGGCTAGTACATAGGCCAAGTAGACCACTGGGTAACAAATATGTTTCCTTTAACCTTTGAGTTTTCAAATTATGCCTACCAAATCTAAGACATTTAAGAGGGGGAACTAATACAACGTTAAAAAGAAAACCAGAGCACACATCTACAAATTACCTCCTTAGCTACCGTCACACCATCATTAACTATTTTCGGAGAACCATGCTTGCTCTCCAAGACAACATTTTTCCCTTCGCCCCAAGGGTGACTCCAACAAGATCAGCAAGTTTGTTCACACCGCCCGCAAGACAAATTGACAATGCTTTCAGTAAGTGTGCAATTGAATGCCAGACCATATGCCAAAACAACCCTCCATGAAAAATTAAAATAACACATTAAAATCGAATATAAGTGGACAAGGAAAGATCCACCGTAGTGAAGTTTCACATGCAGGTGACCTTCCTTTAAACATAATTTTTTCTCTGACCTGCAATTTTTTTGTCACCGAGCCATCCTTGTTGAAGTACAACTCCTTTTCCATAGCTCTTGTATTAACTACCTTCTCTCTGTCGCGTAATCTCAGAGTCCCTCTTCTGCTTGAGCGATTAAATGAAATGGGTGAAAAAACTGAAAGAGAAGACAATTGTCTACCATAATTATCAAACATTGCACCCAACTTCTTCCCCTTTCCATTGTTACCCAATGAGGTAGATGTGGCAATTGTTGTCATACTTCCCAAAGCAGAGGCCATCTTATCTTATGCTGAATATAGAATTACAAGATCTTCATATTAGTATGAACCTTAAAAAACATGACTCCCATTGCTAAAAACCACTTTTAAGTTGTAATAGGCAAACTAAACAACTATCGCAACTTTTGGCAACTTCTGGAGCATTAAGAGAGAAACAACCAAAGATAAATACAACCACAATCCTCATTTTAATGAGATCGGACTATATATTTGCATTAAGATAATAGAAAGAAATCACGACTATATTAAGGCCAGCACAAAACAATCTTTAACCAGTGTCTCTCGCGGCCTTCAGGTTGCCATGCTAGAGGTTGCATATTTTTAATTTAAATTCTCGACCTCTCATGCCCATCTATGAATGCATCCAATGGGATATCTACATCAAATGCTCCTTTATATCCCCAAAAACAAATTCCCTACTACAAGAGCACCAGTATTGATGGATCACCCACACCATCCCACCCACTAGAAACGGTGAAAAAGGAAACCCGAGAAAACTTCTGAAATATCTCAAGATGACTATATGGGTGGTTCTTATGAATCAACCAACCATTCAGAGCATGCTCATCAATCCAAACCATGAGTATTATGTGAAGATATTCAAGCAGGCACTGAATCGGATTTCTGAAGCTATGTTAGAGAAACCCTAAAATCTCACTGAAAAAATAAAAATATACTCAGCAACAAAGATGATCACACTCTGGGTAGCCCTGGAGGCTATTTGGGGGTGATGAGTCCAATAGGTCTCAATGAACTATTTCCCTCGCTGGGGAATACTATTGCAGTGGAATTTGATACTATTTTGGATGTTGAATTCCACGATCCTAATGGAAACCAGTACCTTCAGCTCCAGTACATGTTCACAAAAGAGGGTGCCATAGTCATTCATGCGTGCAGAGAGGGTGAATTGCAGGCATTGCAACATGAGGTGTTGTTGTTGTTGCATTGGCCACTAGATTGTTTGTCTGGTTCTATTACAAGCACAGAGTATTGAAAAGGACAGACAAATTGAGTTCAGATATTGTGAAATTGCCTCGTAAATTCACCTACAAAGAGCTCAGCAATGCTACGAAAGACTTTTTTTGAATGTGATTGATAATCGATAATTGCAAGCAAGGGTAATCCCCTTGTGAAACCCAAATTTTTGAGCATTTTCTAAAACCTGATGATAGAGTCATTGTAATGAACAAGCGCCTAGGTCCATATTACGTCCAAATCTACCAAGCACCAAGATCTATAAAAAAAATCCACAGTATCTGCGAACTAAGAAGAAGAGGCAGAAAATGTATTATGCTTACCTGTTCGAATAGTGGTTGGGGTTTACCACGGAAAAAATTTGACAGAGCCCATGTAGCATTTCTTATCATTGAAATTCTGGCAGTATCATTCAACTGGGCAAGCACCTGCCTCAGAGCTCCATGACTAAGGGCAAGATCCCTAAATGTTGCAGAGTCTCCAGCAATATTTCCCAAAGCCCAAATAGCCTTACACGAACACCAGTTGAACTCAAAGTTGGGTACTAGTTTTTTAAATCAAATTCCAAAATTACAGACATATAAAGATAGTTGGGAAGAATAATTTTATGCCTCTAAAATAAACGTGCTACTTGTTCTCGAACATTATCATTCCCAGAGGTAAGAAGTTCCACAAATATAGGCAGTGCCCCGTAATCAATCACAACCTTTGTATTCTCAGAGGTTCCTGAGACTATATTAGTCAAAGCCAAAGCTGCTTCAAACTGCATTATCAATCACAAGGTATCACCATCAAATCTATAATTTTAAGATAAAAATTTATCTACCATTGAAACTATAATTTTAAAATAGATACACCTAGTGATATAGACACCTAGTGAGAGTAGAGGTTAGGAAATTATAATAAGAATTATTACAAGATATCACTCACAGTGCAGTTGATTGTTCATTGTCCGTTGTAACTATAATTTTAAAGAAGACACACTTAGTGATATAGACACCACCAAGTGAGAGCAGAGGTTATGAAATTATAATGAGAATTATTTCAAGATATCATATTACTCATAGTACAGTTAATTGTTTATTGTTTGGTGTAATAATTTTTTATTATTTATAAACACAGTCAAACATATTATGAGGGACGGTGATGAAATTGACAACGGTCTCATAACAAACCATAATGGGCACATCCCCTGGCAAGATAGACTCTGAATAAGAAATAAAGCAAAACAAAGTGATTACTTACAGGATCATAGGCTTCCTGAAGAACAAGATCCAGAGCAGCATCTGTAACCCCTAAAGCAACACCTCTCTCTGCAAGACGAATCGCTACATCTTTCATATGTAGTCTAGCAAATTTTATGAGCTCATCACGAGAAAGAGGATCAAATACAACTATCTCATCAAGTCTATTCAATAGCTCTGGCCTGAAATGTCTTCTAACCTGCAAAAATATTCAAAGGCATGTCAAAGCACTACAACCAACTTTGTGATAAAATTATATGAAAAATATGCATACAAATAGTCCAGGAGAATGAAACGGAAGGTGTATTGGCAGTTGCTGAAATGCAGACAACTAAAATGGCAGGTTTATTGGCAGTTGCGGAAATGCAACTACTAAAATTGCAGGTCTATCGACGGTTGCAGGTGTGTGGATTGTTGCTGGTATTTTCAGACCGATTCCATGGAAATATACCAGAAACCAGTGGTATGTCAAACCTAGAAGGTAACCCGAGAGACTGTGACCGTCAATTTAAACAAGTAACATGTGTCGTGCCTAGATAAGAAGTGTTGACAAAAAAAAATTGATCTCTTTCATAACAGAAGGCCTATCGGCCTAAATATCTAGGACATGTGGCACTCCATGATAAAGACACATGGTGTGTGGATTTGAGTTTTTCAGGTGGTCAAGTGGGCTGAAAATAGGTGAAATGTGGCACCACTCAAAGATTGACATGTGCCAATTGGTACAAGTGGTAGACAATTGGCATGCTCAAACAACGAGGTGATGCAGGAATGACATGAGGGAGAAAATATCAGAAAAGCCCCAAATCTGGACAACTAAAGCTCATCACCAACCTGAGATTGACAACTTTACATGATGTAACCTATGAAATCGTAAATGGAGAAATCATAGTAACAATAAAGTAACCTATGTAACAATAAATTCAGATTCATCTTGGGAGTGGTAATGGGAGAAATCATAGTGAACAACAGGAAACATGCATAGTTGCTTACAATCAAATAGATGAAAAAACACATACAAAAAACCTAGATAATAATTATGAACAAGCTTAATATTGAATTATGAACTGTAAAGGAACTTACAAAATGTGACATTACGAACCTGGTCAAGCGCACAAGCAAAAATATCCTGCACATGACCCTGGTTGACAAGTTGTATTGCTCATGATGCAAGAGGATTTGTACCTGCACTGCCAAGTCAATCAAAATCCATCATTATCTATACAATAAATACAAGTAATTGATGTAGTATATTTTACTCTAAGATGCATTCTTATGATAATGTTAGAACATATGTTGAAAATGTCAAAACATACCTGAATAAGCTCCTCTTCGTTTCAAGAACAATTTATTGGAGTCGCATGAACTTGGAACAAGCCTCCCACGATCTGAAAGAGTAGCAACTAAGTCAACAGTGACTTTTTTGTTGCTACACTGGATCGAGGGAGGTTTGCTCCAAGATTAAATCGATCCAATAAATTATTCTCTACTAAACAGGGCCAACCACGTGAAGGTGGAAGCTCTTATGGCCCCTCGCCCCCCCCTCACATCACTCTCAATTCCCCAATACCCAATCTATATTTCATTTTTTACTTTCATGAGCATAAAAAAAAATATTCAATAACTAATAAAAAAACAATTCAACAAAAATTACGCAAGGAAACATTGCAATTAATGCTTGACATAAAAATAGTATGATAAATGATTTTTTTATATAACGCAAAAAACGTTCCAAGTATGGTAACGTTTGTCTTATAATAATACAATATTTTACATTATCAAATTTTCTTTTTCTTCTTCCTATTTCTAAAGCTCCTAATTACATCATAAATATCATCGTGCTCTGCTCCTGTTTCGTGCCTTTCGACCCGCACTGCTGACCTAGTTGCGTATTCACGATGTCTGGGCTCATCCAGTGACGGGGCATCGCCTACAAAAACATATAATATTAAATTTTAATTGTCGGTTTTTAAATATCATTGAACTAGTTCGGTAATATTAATAAAAAAAATTGCAATGAGATTATTTACCTGGTGCACCAGTTGTCGCCGTTGGGACTGTTGCCCTGTCTTCCTCTCTGGTGGTAAGATCCTCAAGGGAAACATTCTCTGTCATTTAAACAAAAAACGTTATAAGTACAACCATCAAGGTATAATTAGAAAAAATTATAAGTGGAAATTAATTACCGTCACGGCCCTCACTGATAGTAGCATTGTCGGCCTGGTCCCCACTACAATGATCAAGTTGCACGTGAGGATCATCTACATCTCGCTCTAAAACTGGGTTATTTGCCTCGTTGGTAGTGTTGCTCCCCTGATTTAAACAAAGTTGTTAGACATTAAATTTATGGACGAAAACAAACATATTGAAAGGTTAATGTTTTACCTTATCAGGCATTCTGGATCTTGGGACCTGCCCCAAGCTTCTGCAACGTTCAACTACGGCTTGATAGCCGAAATGGAAAGTGATATTTTTATCTTCCTCTGTAGTTTCTGTTCTGAAGTCATCACCCTACATTACATATGATTGTGTATTTTTAATCATATTTGATAGGATTAAAAAAACGTTGGAAGGTGATACAATTAATTATAAGATGTTTAGCTACTTAATTACAATTCTTGCGGCCAATTTCAAGTAGCCGCCCTGGCCTAGCTTGTGATGGCCCTTTTTTTCAATCCTAGCTTTGGTTTCCTTTGAGGTGTCAGGCAACCTAGCATCAAAAGATTAAAGTCAGATATGACGTAGCACACTTTTATTTTAGACATAGAGAAAATTAAAGTTGTAATTTACCTTGTGGGTCCAGTTGGCATTTTTCCTTCTTTCTTTGCCCTTTTCTCTTTTCTGTCATGGATGAGTGCTCTCCACTCACTCTCTGGAACTATGAGAGGATGCTCGTATCTAGGGTTAAATTTCAATTGCATCCTATAGGTGTCCCTGGTATATTTCAAATATTTGCCGGCTACCCGAGCCACCGCTGTTCTGTCAAATGTGCCGACCCCAAAAAGGGCTTCTAGATAATCTAGAAGTTCTTTTTTCAGGTTGGAATTCTGGGAATTCCACCTTGTGCATATGGTTGGGCCAAAAATTACCAACGCATGGCTCTCCAAAAACCTATAGAACTCATTGTTTCCTACATAGAAAAAAAAAGATATTATCATTAATTTAAAAATAAAAATCATGATAAATATGTTTTAGATAGAGTACATGAAATAGTTAAAATATTAAAATTTACCTGGGAGTTGTACGTGATTTATAGGGACACCTTCATCATTCACCAACAATGTGCCATTAATGGTCCCTGTGGAGCTGACACGTGTAGCTCTAGGAAACGCAATAATGTAGTTGGCCATATCAGCCTCATCATTGCCAACACGTTCAGCGGTTGGCTGGGTGTCTGCTTGGGCAGGGTGTGTTTCTTGGCTGGCACCTAAAGGCGTAGAAGGTGTACGAGAGGGTTGTTGGGCAATCTCTTGCCCTTGTGTCCCACTACCACCAACACCGGGTTCAGCAAGTGCCAGAAAATGCTACATACAAAAGAACTTTTTGTTAGTTTAGTCAATGTAAAAATTAAAAATCAAAATATCACAATTCATCTCATGCAGAACAAAAAAAATATCCTTTTGACTTTTTATTATTACCTGATATCTTTCTAGCTGCCTCATAAGATGTTGTATCCTCTCTTCTGTTTCAGGTGTTTGAGGCGCGTCTATCAAAGTATTAAATTCCGACCTTGCATCTCGTGCCTTTTTCTGCAACAAGAACACTGGAGATAGGGATGAAGAAAGCTCTTCCTCAAAGAGGGAATCATCAGGCGTACCATGGCTAGGTGTCTGCATATTTGAACAAAATTAATATTATTTCAATTATGCAAATAACTAAAATACCTGAAGATAGAGCAATGCTAGCACTTTACATGTTCTTCCGCTGGCCTCTTTCTGCGATCATCCCGTCTTGGGGTTGTTCAGAAACTGATTAGAGTTTCAAATATACCTTGCATTGAATTCAGTCCTGGAAACATGTCATTGCACATTAAGGCACCCAAACAAGAGACGAGTTGACAATGAAGACCTTATTGAATATATTGTTGGAGCAACTTCTAGTAAACTTGTTTTGAAGACCTTGAGGATATTTTTGGAGCAACATTGTTGAAGCTAATGGTATAGCATTGTTGGAGACGATCTTGAAGGGCCTTGAAGTGAAGCTTTTGGAGCAACTATTGAAAAATCCTTAGAGAATTTAAGTAATGCACTTTCTATCTTCCATCACCTTTTTCCTTTAAATATCCTTTAAACAATTTTGTTGATATTTAATGTTTGAAATCACGTTATAATTCCTTGATTATATGTGTTTGGGGACTTTCCCTTTGAAATTACCCAAAAATACCCTGGCAATTTATCTTCAGGATGCATGTCTGACCCTATTGTTCAATATTTTGATTGATAGTAGTAAACATAGAGAGTTAGGGGGCTCTTGACTTGGTTTGGTTGGACCATTAGATCCCTAACATCTACTAGGGAGAACCCCCCTTGAGTTGGAGGAGAGCTAGCCTGAAGTGAAAAGAGGTTGGTGAGGTGACAATGGGGCTATTGAATTACACATGGTATCACACTTTAGCTTTAGGACTTTATCTTGAGAAGTGCGAGATTTTTCTATATCAATTCTCAAATTTTTTACAACACTATTGTTAAGAACTAATAAGTGATGTTGAGGGGTTTTTGTGTATAAGAAACAATACCATTTAAAAACTAGGGTTCTCAGTCCTTGGCATTCCTTCACCTGGGCCTAGGGGCACACTAGAATAATTTCACACTAAACCATGCAAACTTAAAAGTAACTTAACAGATCCATAAAGTAATAATAATCATAATTCCTAATTTCCTATTATACGATATAATGAAAATTATTCAAACATGAAGCAATGAAGACATGCAATGTCTGAATTTCAAGATTGATGAACCAATACAAGAAGTTAGAAACTACAACTTTGATTCAATACTCTGTGTCCTAACTCCAGGAAGGAATCTAGTTTGTAGTACAGAACATGCATCGTGTATTATCAATTCTTAATTGACAACAACTAAAGGTCATCTACCTCATCGATTCCTTCCCATTTTGTGTTTTTATGTTATATTCCTTATAAAAGTGTCAAATTTCTCTCAAAGTAAGCAACCACTGAATAAAATAAAAAATAGTTGAGATATGATTGATAAATGGTCATTTATTTCTTGAAAGGATCTTCACAATTTCTTTGGTTTTTTTTCATCTCAAGAAACAAGAAATGACCTAAGAAACTATCGTGATGTAATATAAAAAACAACACGGTGCAATGGCCATTTTCAAAGCCAAATGATGTCCATTGAGGACATGGCCTTTATTTGGTTCCTGTTTCATAGGAGTTTCGGGTAGAAATGGAACTTTGTTGTACCATTTCCAGTAGTAAAAAGGGAAAACCTTCTTTTCCATGGGAAATAATTTACCTTTCCTTTTTCAAGATAATCTAAATCATAAAAAATATGAACTATACTGCACACATTCTTGGATAATGTGAAAGTGGAAAAGGAATACCCTACACAAGTGATGCACACATGTACATTTGAACACTAATAGATTTTTGTAGTTGAAATTCAATGCTTGTTTTCATTTAAATGTAGGGTTTTTAAAGCAAGGAGAAATAATGGCTACCAATTTAATAAGCGTTTCTTTGGGAAAAATTTAAATCTTGTATTGGGTGATGAAGATAATAGAGGGTATTGAATCTTGATTCTTGACATTGTGTTTAACTTGAATAACTCAAATGATTATAAATATCAATGGATGAGTTCTTTTTTCAAGTATGTCACTCAAAACTCTTATGTCAAAGCATTGTATGATGGCTAGAATTTGCTTGTTTCCCTTTCTTCAGTTCAATGTAAAAAGTATATTAATATATTGGAGCATGAATGATAACTACAATTGTTTGCTCTGCAGTATATCCAGCCCCAAGATTATGAAATTTTTTCTCAAGTGGAGCTATTGGTTATTGATGAAGCAGCTGCAATTCCATTGCCTATTGTAAAGGCTCTGCTCGGGCCATATTTAGTGTTTTTGTGCTCTACTGTAAATGGGTAATAATTATAAATGAGCCAACCAAAATCACAGATTTTGTAACCATTCGATTTCCATGGATAGTGATGATGATATTAACCCTATATATCAGTGACCTATATCTATATGAGAATGATCTCAACATTGACCTTGATATGGTTGTATGGATGTGACCTTTGGTATGTCATCAGAAAATCCCCAAATATCAGAAAATCCCAAAATCTGGAGAACTAAAGCTCATCACTTTCGATTTGGAGTACTACCCTTGTGATAAAGTTGATGACTTTCGATCTCCCATTCTCTACCACTTTGCACTTCACCTTCAATATAGATCAAACCAAGGGCAATTCGTTACTGGGTGTTGAGATGGATGAGTTTGTCGAACTAAAATCCATAGCTTAAACTTCATGAAACTGGTGGAGTCAAATTCATGCAAGAACAAACACATCTTACACATCCTCTTTGAAACTCATCCGAAAGAACATTGGAAGACATCTAGAGAGAACCCTACAGCCTAACACAATCCAATGGAATTGACCAAAAAAACCCAAATAGAGTTAACCCTACTATAGGAGGAAGGGCCTGCAGTAAGAACTTACCATTTTGCAAGTACGAGGAAATGAATGTTGTTAAGAGGCGAGGGCGAATTCTATTTTGCGAGCAGGGCGAGAATTTGTTAAAACGAGGGCGAATCTTTGTTACCAGAGGCGAGGCGAATAATGCAGTGAGGTGAATCTTTCTGAGAGCGAATGATGTTCTACAAAATGAAGGCGAACTGAGGGCGAATGCGGGGAGAATGTTGTTCTGGCGAAGGCAGAATCTTTCATTCTCTGGCGAGGAACAGATATTGAGGCGAATGTTGAAGTACAAGAGGCTGAAGGTGAATTGAATGCGAGGTGAATTTTAACCAACAAGAGGCGAGGTGAATTCTCTTCTGAGAAAGTGAGGGAAAATCTTTGTACCAAGAACGAGAGCGAATACTATTACAGGCGAGGAAAATGTTGAAGCGAATGTTGTTCTGCCGAGAAGCTAGGGGAAAATGTTGAGGCGAATGATGTTCTACAAGAGCTGAGGGCGAATGCTGAGGGTGAAAGCTATTCTGCAAGAGCTGAGGGCAAATGCGCGCGTGATATTAGACGTTAATGTAGTTTTTAATAAAATCATTTTTATGTAGCGTGCATATAAGTGTCGTTATACCGACGGTGGCCAAAGCATCGCTATTGCGATGGATACGTTAATGTAGTTTTTAATAAAATCATTTTTTATGTAGCGCACATATAAGTGTCGTTATACCGACGGCGGCCAAAGCATCGCTATTGCGATGAATGCCTCCAAACATCGCAATTGCAACACTTAGACATTGTGTCGCACTTGCAACATTTGGAGGCAGCCGTCGCAATAGCGACACTTTGGGGCATAGTGTCACAATTGCGACGTCTTCCAAACGCGCTCACAATTGTGACACTTTTTCTAAGTGTCTACAGACAGGACACATTTCTCTAAACGCTTCTGTGATAGCAACGATTTTGGGCGGGATTGAAAAAAATTGGAAAAATTTATGACATTTTGGTCAAAAGTGCCTGAATCAAGTGTCGGAATTTCCCCCCAAATGTACTAGTGATCT
>JAXQQM020069023.1:0-75005 GCA_034641835.2 Pinus albicaulis | reverse complement strand
GAGTGTCCCTTGTTGGTGCGAGGGTCCCGACTCCAGTTCGAGTTCAAGGTTTTTCCAACAAACCCCTATAATACTGGCCCTTTCGGCAATGACTTGCTTGCACAGGTCAAAGTCTCACCCAAAGTAGTATGGGTGGGTGATGGAACTAGAGCCAGATCTTGAGAAAGATAGTAAGGCAAGGCAGTCGCGGTGGCCCGGTCTCCTTCAGATACTTTACGTCTCCTTTCTACGTAGGGGTCATAGGGTCTTTTTCGCACCACGTGCGCTAGATCTATAATTATATACTTCTATGATAGTAGCATAATATTGCATAAAACAGAACAAAACAGATCCAGATACAACAAACACACTTACACAAATCTTTCACAGCTTGAATACAGAAGGCACATAAATTAGTAATTACAAATGATTTTCACAAACAGTACACATAGATTCAGTTCTAAGGCAACCTTTCTTATTCATCAATTCATCAATTCCTTCAGAAAATACCCATCCCAGCTTGCGCACACAGTAGCAGGGTCCACACACAGCTAGACTCTGGATCTCTGCGCACAGAGCCAGCAGGATTCCTTTCCCCAAAACCCAAAAAAATATCTTAAACCACATTTCGCGTCAATAGCTCTTCATTCTCTATCTTAAAATACAAAATGTTCCTCTATTTATAATAATCTAGACTAAAATTTCCTCTGGTCCACAAACTGTGGTTTTCGGACCCCTGGTTTACCCTTTTTCCCATTACAATGCTTTTAGGGCTTTGACCCACCCCAAAACCCCTGCGCTAGACTAAATATAATCAAAAGTATTCAAAATTGGACCAGTTTCGTAGCTCGTAGGAGAGCATGTTCCAACAATCCCCCAACACAATCTTGTGATCATTCCAGTTACTATGGCCTAAAAGCCTTTCTAAGCGCTCCGGACATACTATCCACTGGCCACACAGATCCCACTGCGCGTCACTGCATCTCCCTAGTGTGGGCCGATCATGCCTCGGAAGTCAATTATCCCTACTTTATCGGGCTATTTCTAGCCTCGAGATGGCTTGAGTCACCACTAATAAAAGCCAGGTAATATGTCACCACACAGTAGCTGTAGCCTTATCGTCCACCATTCAGGATTTCTTAACTAAGTAGGGACCAAGACAGTGCTGTCGGAATTTTCCTAGGTGTTTTGCAAACTAGCTATCGTATAAGAGGACTAGGTCGCCTTCTACAAATTTCTTTTGGTGAATATGTCGATCATGCCAAGCTTTATCGCGAGCCTTCTGAACCTATTGATGAAAGTTAGCAATGAACCGATCTTCTTCCAACACCAAAAGCTGCACAAGGCATTCTTCCATTATGTCAGGCTTTGCCATATTTGTAAATGTTGCAATACGTAGACTAGGAACAATGTATTCTATTGGCATAATGGCCTCCTTGCCGTAGACCATCTGAAAGGGGGTCCTTCCTGTTAGCTTCTTGCAGGTCGTTTGGTAGGCCCACAGAACATATGGGATGCATACATCCCAGTCACTATGATTGGCATTGTAGACCTTGGTTAATGCCTGTTCCAAGATTTTGTTAAAAGCTTCAACCGCCCTATTTTCCTGTGGATGGTATGGTGTACTTTTTGCATGATGGATCCGGAATTACTCATTCAGGGCTTGAATCATTTCGTTAACGAAGTGCGTACCTCTGTCGCTCACTAGGATCTTTGGGTAGCAAAACCTGGTCAGAATCTACTCAAAGATGAAGTGCGCAGTAGTATCCGCAGTACAATCCTTCACCGCTTGTGCCTTAGCCCATCGAGTGACATAGTCAGTGGCAGTAATAATGTAGTGCACACTCGTTGTTGAGTCTCAAATCTGCATCTTTTCCATACACTTTTCTATACCTTTTTCACTCACATGAACCTCCCAAGTTGTCAATATCATGTGAAAAAGAGCATCTAACATGGTTTTTAATTATATTTTTGTGTTTGCTATTTGATTTAGATTTTGTTCATTCAGTTGCGGAATCTTGCCACTTTCCGTAGCTGCTGCAACTTTCCGCAGCTATTTTGTGAAACTCTATGCTACATGTGTCTACAAGGAAAACAAGCCACATGGGCAGGTCAGGAATGATTTGGACATGGTTCGTGTCCTATTGGTTCGAGCAAACTCATCTAAAGAAGCCACGGTCAAAGGTGTCCACATGGAAGTCAACTATAGAGTCTCATGTTGGCAGGACTCTGTTTCGTGTCACATGAAGATTCATACGGCTGTTTCTAAGCTGCGGAGGATAAATCGACATCTGTACATGGCTCCTTAGTCGAATTCAAGCATCCACTCCTCGTAGATTTACTTTCCAACACGGCCATGATCCTAGATCCGTGGACGTAATGGTCTACGTGTTCTCCACCAACATGAACTTTAGGAGACAGTTATATTTCTTTTGTTATATATAATGCGTTTGCATACGCATATAGAGTTAGTCGATGTTAGTCTCTGTTATCTTTTATTAGTCTGCTCTGTAATGTGATTACGCTGCACTTGTGCCGTAACATCACCTTTCTGTAATGACTGCTTTTTAATATAAGAAGACTCTATTTTCAACCGAAATTCGTATTTGAAGATCGTTGCCAAGGCTGGTGTAGAGGGCCCCTGCTCAGCTAAGGTTTTGTGCATTAGTGTATAGTTCTCATTTTGTTTCTTTAAAGCTCATTGTGCCATAATCCATTCATATGTTTATACATTGCATTTGCTTCATTTCTGTTTATAAACTTCCATAATTTCCATTTCACTTCCGTCTTTCATGTTTTATGTTGTTAATCACTGATCAATGTTCTTGTTTCAGGTTATAGATAGGCAGCCCGGGCATTTTCATAGCTTTTTGACTAATGACATGGAACTAACATTATTCTGCTGCTAATTTGCTTTTCATAGTTTCTGTTTAATTTCAGTATTGCTTTGTTCATTTCAGTTTTGCTTATTTGCTTCAATAGTTAAATTTAGATATATTAAGCTGCTCATAACATCTTCAGTTGCCTCCGAAAGCCACAGCTGGACTGATGGTGAGGGATTGTATTATGAAATGTGTAGTTTAGTATTAGTTTCCTTTCTGAAAATTTAGATATATTAAACTGCTCATAACATCTTCAGTTGCCTCCGAAAGCCACAGCTGGACTGATGGTGAGGGATTGAATTATGGATGTGTAGTTTAGTATTAGTTTCCTTTCTGCAAATTTAGATATATTGAACTGCTCATAACATCTTCAGTTGCCTCCGAAAGCCACAGCTGGACTGATGGTGAGAGATTGAATTATGGATGTGTAGTTTAGTATTAGTTTCCTTTCTGCAAATTAGAAATATTAAATTGTGCATGACATCTTCAGTTGCCTCCGAAAGCCACAGCTGGACTGATGGTGAGGGATTGAATTATGAATGTATGGTTTGATATTAGTTTACTTTCTGCAAGTTAGATATCAGTTACTCAAGTTGTTTATGGTTACTTCCGAAAATCATAGCTGGATTGATGATGAAGGATCAGAAGACAAGTTGATGTAATCTGATTTAGATTTACTTTGTTGCAATTTTGGATTTCTTTAAGCATAGTTTCTTTTGTGTTTAGACAGCAGCAAGAATAGTTTGGTTTTCATGCTCAATAGTTCACTGTTTTGATTTATTAGACTAGCAGCACCTTTTCATTGCAACAGCGCATTTTCATTTCCTTCAAGTTTTGTCATTTTAAATTTCAAATTCCTTTTTAAGTTTCAAGTTGGTAAATCATTATAGAGGATATCATTTCCTTGAACAAACATAACCATACTTGCTTTTTATTTTAGAATTTCCATCTCACCTTAGAAACCAAAAACGACAAAAAGTTAAGAAATAGGTTATCTTGCACATATAGTGCGCCGCACTTCATCAGCTTACGAATCCCGGATTGACAAATTAAATGCAGCAATTTAGGACACACTAAATTGACCAAACACCTGTCTTCTTGCCTAACGGTTTGATGGGTCCCACAAAATCAATGGCCCATTTTTCAAAAGCGTGTAAAACCATTTGAGGCTGTAATGGAATCTCATCTCGGCGTGAGGGCCGTCCGGTTTGTTGGAATGTATCGCATGATTTACAATAGTGTAAGAATCCTGATGCAGGGTAAGCCACCATAACCTAGCTCTCAAAATATTTTGTGCCATTGCTCTCCCTACATAGTGGCCTCCCGCGACGCCTTCATGTGCCTCCGCCAAAATGGGAGTCCGTTCATGTTCCAGGACATATCTACGTAGTATTTCATCAGTGCCTAGCTTGTATAACTGGTCGGCGATGATAGTAAAGTCTGCAGCCCAAGTAACCAACTCCTTCTTTTGCTGCACTGAATAGTCTGTGGGGGCTACACCTATAGTTAGGAACTGAATGATATCAGCGAAGTGTGCGTCAAAAACCTTAATGGTGAACAACTGTGCATCTGGTAATCCTTCCTCTAAGTTAGTAGGTTCTTCCCCTGTCTCGATGCGGGACAGATGATCCGGACCCACATTCAACCTTCCGGGCTTGACGATGATCTCAAAATCATATTCTTGAAATAGAAACAACCAGCGACAAATCTTCCCCCCCAACACAGGTTTGTTGAAAAGGTATTTCAAAGCCGAATGATCGGTGAAAATTTTAAAGTGCCCGCCCAGTAGATTGTGTCGATATTTCTGTAATGTGTATACCATAGCCAGTCCCTCTCGCTCGGTGGTAGAGTAGTTGCGTTTTGCACTCGAGAGTTTCCAACTCGCAAAGACAACCGACTGGTCAATATCTCCCTCTTCAGGTTGAGTGAGGATAGCACCCAAGGTGATGCCCGATGCATCCACATGTACATGAAAATCCTTCGACCAATAAGGAAATATCAGTATGGGTGTAGAGACCATCTTCTCTTTGAGTAGTTCAAAACTCTTCTGAAATTCATCATTCCAAAAAAAGGAAACATCTTTTTTTAGCAGTTTTTCCATGTGTGCTGTGATCAGTGCGTGCCCCTGAATGAATTTCCTGTAATATCCCATGTGTCGGAGAATAGAACACATCTATTTTTTCGTTGTTGGGACTGCAAGGTTTATAATTACGGCTACCTTCACAGGATCAACCATCAACCCTTGCCGACATACTATGTGCCCGAGCAAGATTTCGAAAGGTACACAGAAGATGCACTGCTTGATATTCAAGGAAATCTGGTGCTTCTGGCATGCATTCAATATTAATCGCAGGTTAGAGACATGCTCCTTTACGAGGCCGAAGACCGTCCAGTCATCTAAATAAACCTCCAGGAACTTATGAATAAACTCCTTGAATACAGCAAGGATGACTCTTGAGAAAATAGCAAGTGTGTTCTTGAGACCAAAGGGCATGATCGTATACTGAAAGGATACCCATTCTGTCACGAATTTAGTCTTATTGTGATCTTCAGGTGCAATTCAGATTTGGTGGTACCGTGAGAACCCATCGGTGAAGGAATAGGCTTCCTGTCTGCCCACGCTATCAAGGATTTCATTTGAAAAGGGCGTAGGGAAGGGGTCATGGACGCAAGCGTCGTTTAACTTGCGTAGATCTATGAAAATGCATATTTCCCCCTTTGTTTTCTTCTCCTGGATGACCATCGGACTTACCCAATCCGACTGTTCAACTGGTTCAATGATACCTGTAGCAAGCATTTTTTCCAGTTCTTCTTTGATCTTTTGCTTATATTTAGGATTCAGTCGGTAAGGCCGCTGCTTTACGCGGCACACCTCAGGTTTCAGAGTGATGTGCATAACGCCTAGGTCCCCCGTGATTCCTTTGAGCTCGAAATTTTTTTCGGAAATAAGTCCTGATATTTTGTAAGTAGCTTTGCAATTTTGCCTACGGTTCCTTCGTCCAAATAATCCCCAATTTTAGCCAAATTGTGGTGTTCTTCCGTCCCAATATTAACTTCATGCAGCTTGAGAGGTTGTGTCACATCAATATTCTGTAGGGGGGTCCAATAACGGTGCGTTCCCCCTCAGATTCTGGAACAGAGACGTTCTAAGGATTGTATTCTTCTTCGTCTATCGCCAAGCTCTGGAAGTTGACTATGTCTTGCATCTGCGCTTCCTATGTCAGGACCTCTGGTGTAGCGTGATGGTGCAAGTTATTAAATACAAACGCATCGATGTCCTATAGAGCTTCGTCAAGCGTCTCCGTCCCCCCAATTAGTCCGAACATTCCTATAAAGTCATATTTTAGTATTTCCTAGTGGCGGGTGCACTGATGTAGCTCCGCATATAGATACCATGTGGTGGGGATAGGGCCCAAGGGATGAAAAAATAGATGAGCCCATTATTTTGTTGTTCGGTCAGACCATTTGTTCATCCAGGTGAGCAGATGCGTGCGGGGATCCCCGAGTCTGAGAAATATCTTGGTGCGTATGTCAACTGGGGGTGCGAATCGCAAGATCATCATATCCTGACACATCTCCCAGTCCGGGAATGCTTTCTTGTGGGTATCCCACCATCACGTAGGTGTCCCATGCATAGCTAGATTAAGGGCCCAGAGCCGTCATTCTCTTGGAACCGTAGCTTCCAGTGTTCTCAGGAATTGCTAGATGCTACCAGACTCATCAAAATGGGGTAGATCTCTTACCTCCAAGGAAATGCAGCAGAGGGCCCTCACGACCTGAGGACATTGTAGCGCCGAGACATCATGCAACCGGTTTTGCTAATTCTCTAGTTCCCCATCAGAGTCGGAAAAACATTCACTGTCCTTTTCCCAGCAGAGTACTCCTTCCACTGTGGGGTTAATCCAGTCTTCGTCTTGTGTAGTCAATTTGTAAATGTGATCTATTTCTTCCTTGTCGCATGCTAGCTCTATATACCATGCACCTTCTGCGGGATCTAGTGGTACTATTACACACATATCATTATTTTCAAACACCATGCTGCGCTTTTTGAAATTGATGACACCCCCCATATCTATAGCCCAGTCTAGCCCTAGGAGTGTAGGGTAGGGATCCGCATCTTCCACAATTTATATTACTTCAAAGTTAGCTAGGAATTTTAGCCCCGTGATATCTTCCATGACTTTTGGTAGCCTTCCCAGAGGTATGATCTTTTGTTGATTTGCCATGCATAGCTGGATGGTGGAGCATTCCAATTTAGGCTCTCCCATTCGTTGCCATGTTTTCTTTGGTAATACGTTCACATCTGATCCAAGATCTAAAATAACTTGATCCATCTCGTAGTCACCAATCTGCGCAGTCAACCGCATTTCTCTTCCGGTGCGTTTTTTTATCTGTATAGCTTGTGTACATCCTTGGTCCCAGGAATCAGATTGGGCTGAGCTACGAAACTATGCATTAATTCTTGGAGGTTCTCTATAGCCACTGGGTTATGTAGCAGCTGCTATAGGGTAAAATTATTGGGTTGTTGGTTCTCAAATATCCCTCTCAGGGCTTTCCGGTGCCCGAGGCAGACAGTAAGATTAGCTGTATAGTTCACAAAGAAGATACATACATGTTCATATCAACTTAAACAACTTGATGGAATAATATGGAAGGTTACCTCTTTAGTGATATTGAAATATTTTTGAGAGTGCTAAGCAGTGAAGTGGGGATCCTCCTTCACCAGGTCCAAATCTCAACCCTGTGATCAATCAAAGCACCCATGTAATCTCTACCACAACATACATTTCCTATCAACTAAGTTAATATATGATAAACATTTAAACTATGCACATCTAAGCCATTCATCTCATGCTATATAAGTAATTGAATAACAATGAGAATATCGACGCATAGAATGGACAAAATAGATACAGTTCTATTGATTTATAAAAAGGAGGATTACAACCATTGGTTGTACCAAGCCCTCCTCATCCTTCCAATCTCTCTATCTCTCAATGTGGTGATGTCTTGATCAACAAGTTCTCAATGAACCTCTTTGAATTTTGACCCTCACACTACAACAATAATGCTCTGCTTCACAAGTATTCAAAACTTTGACAATCCTTCGACCATGAACTAAGAGCCTTCAGCTCCATTTTATAGGAGATGGAGAGAGAAATCATTGCCTTTCTCCTTCCACCAGTTCTAAATAGAAAAAACCAAGATGTTTCCTCAACTTCCCATGATTTTTCCTTCCTTGAGAGTTCAGTTGTTTTTGGCAAGGCCCAATAAGAGACTAGTGCTTTGCAGTTTCCTTTTTGTACTAACTCTCTTATGAGAAAAAGCTGGGATTTCAAATCATTCTCAACGGGTTTTTCCCGTTTCAAACTCAAAACACAGGTAACGCTGCCCTCTAGTGTAAACAGAGCGTTTCCCTAGCCACTAACGTGGCCTATTCATTGATTAGGTGCGTTATAATGCTCTTGTTTTGTTATAGGGGTGTGTTACCTTGGCAGAAGTAGGTTTAGTTTAGGTCTTTGTATTCCTTCCATATTTATCTTCTCCTCTGATCTGATGAGGAGGTTTTTTGACCTGTAACAGATTCCCCCTAAAGTGTGAGGTCAGAGATGAAGACGATGGCCGAAATACTTTATAATGTGTGTAGTAGAGATAAAGAGATTGAAAGACTGAGGAAAACCTGAAACAACAACATATGTCAGAAAATATAGTATCTGCCTTGAGTCGGGCATTCCCATGCTCAGTAGCTTAATTAACATGATTTATCTAGAACAAAGATATGAAGAATCTGTCCACCGATGAGCACAATGTGGAAGTGTCTGTCATAACAGGATCAGGCTGAAGAAGCTGTCTCCATAAACAATATTGCAACTTGGGGAAGGGAACATAGCTTTAATGATGTAACCTTTGCCCCAAGGTCTTGACCGCCGCTTCACTTAAACTGCATATTTCTCAACATGTGAATGAAGGAGCTGTCGTCGAACATGTCAAAAATCGTCTGATTACCAGTTGATAATGAAAAATGTTAACAGACGCGAAGGTGGCCACCGATAATGATGATGGTCCCTAAGATGCACAGTACAATCTAGCGAGTTTGAATAAAAAGAGTTGAAGTCGAACACTCATAGAATCATTAGTTCAGGAGCCATTGATGAAGAATCCTAATCAAACACAAGAGTACCTACCATTGATGTCTACAAGTATCCGGGTCCTGATGGGTTTCTGGATCAACTTCCTAGATAATATGTTGCAGTCGATAGGAAGAGATCTATTGAAAGGTACACATTGAGGCATCCTACATCAGTCAACACAAAACGGAAACCAAATGATTTTGTTTTTGATGGAGATAATGAAGAGCAAATGGGGATAACTGACGACAAATAATTTCTGGCATAATGAGCGGTTTGGTTGATAAGAGGAACAGTAGATAGCGAGATCTGCTTGAACAATAGAAGGCACTGTAACAGGGTACTAGGCAGCTGAGGCTTTAATGAACACCAAAGAGTTTGTTAAGATTTTACCGGTGTAGGAACACTGGGAGATGAAGGCTAATACTCATAGATGGTAGGGTTCGGCTAACTGCGAAAGAGTTTTCTGGGGAGTGCCATGTTCAAGATTTTTGCTGCCAAATCGACCTTTCTGAAATGTAACAGAGGTAGTATCCATTTTATCCAAATTTTGCCCCATCTGATTAGGTTTAACGAGTCCAGACGAGTAAAATCAGTGAATTTTTCATATTTAGAGAGTTTGAAAAATGTCGTAAAAGACAACTCCATTCCCCGTCTGATTAGGTTTAATGAGTCCAGACGAGTAAAATCGGTGAATTTTTAATATTTAGAGAGTCTGAAAAATGTCGTAAAATACAACTCTAGGGGGTACCTTTGTCATGTCTTGATAACCGGGCATGACAAAGGGAGAATAGTAAGCCCGAAACAGTTCATTTTCTATGAGTTAGTCCATCGAAGTCGAAAAAGTGAGAAATCTATGTTCGATGGACGTCTACCTCATTTTGTTATGAGTACGAGGAGATGAAGTAAACTCAGTACTCTTTGTGAAATTTTTAACGAGTCCAACAAAGAAAAACTCAGTGCTCTCCGTGAAATTTTAACGAGTCACGCGGAGAAAACTTGGTCACTTTTTCTGTTTAAAGAGCTTTGAAAAAGAGGAAAAGAATGGCTCCTTACTCTCTGTCGTGGTAGTTTAACGAGTTTGACAAAGATAACTCGGGGTTTTTTCAGTTTTATGAGCTAGAAAAAGGGTCCCTAAAAAGAAAGCTCAGTGCTTCTTCATATCAGTTTTAATGAGTCTGAAGAAGAGAACTCAAGGTTTTTCGGATTAACGAGCAAGAAAAAGACCATAAAAATAACGCTCGAAATTGACTTCGTATAAGTTTAGCAAGTCCGAAGAGGAGAACTCGAGGTTTTTCAGATTAACGAGCAAGAAAAATATCGTAAAAAGAATGCTCGGAGGATGGATTGTGGTGCCGACAATTCAAAAATTGCTTTAACCTTATCGGGATCAACCTTAATCCCGTGCTTGGAGACAATGAAACCTAACAGACACCTAGACTCGACCATGAATACGCACTTATGAGGATTCAGACGTATATTGTAGAATATATACCTAGTAAAAATTTCTTTCAGATGAGCAAGGTGATCAGGTCATTGCTTGGAATGGACCGGAAGGTCATCCAAGTAAGCCTATACAATATGTCGAATGTCGTGGAAAGCGTAGTCCATAGCCCGCTGAAAAGTTGCTCCAACATTCTTTAGACCGAATGGGAGTTTACGATATGCAAATGTTCCCCAAGGACAAATAAAGGCAGTTTTATGCTGGTCTTCTTTTTTAATCACAATCTGGTTATAGCCCGAGAATCCATCCATGAAGGAAAAAGATTCACATCCGGCACAATCGTTGAGAATCTGATCTATGAACGACGTAGGATAATTATATTTGGGACAAGCAGCCTTCAAATCGCGATAGTCAACACAAACTCGGATGGTGCCTTGTTTTTTATCGACGGGAACCGGATTGGAAACCCATTCCGTCAAAGGAATGGGATAGATGAAACCAGCGTTTAAAAGTTTTTCTACCTCAATTTTGATGGCGGCCGCTTTGCGGAGGTGGACAGGCCGTAGTTGCTGCCAAATTGGTTTGGCATTGTCATAAATATTGATTTCGTGCTCGATTATAGATGGATCTATGCCGGGCATTTCATCATAAGACCAAGCGAACACATCGCAGAATTCCTTGAAAAGGGATGTGAAGCATGCAATTTCCTCAGGATTGAAATATGAAATATGCTCCAATCTGAATATTTTCCACGATACCCGTTTTGACTGAGATATTAATGAGCATTGTCTTAGAAAGACTACCCATGTTCCCTTCTGAATCGATATTTTGAACAGTCGTGTACGCGGAGGGAACCATCTCAGGTGGGTCAAAGGATGGGATTTCAGTATTTATCATGTCCGAGTCGATCATCGAAGCACAATGGTGAAACTCTCCCCAAGGTCGTTCTTCTAGAGACATGAACTCTCGAATAGCTTCATCTGTAGGCAAGACTTCATTAAGGAGATCCTTAGAGAGATCTGTGATGGGTGGGAGGTTTGTACCTTTGGTCAAAACCATAGCAGTGGAGGGTTCATATGTAATTTGGATGGCTTGGTAGGCCAACTCGGCTGGTGAGCGCGGCATATGATCTCTGTAGGAATCAATGTCTGAAGGTGCCGGGAGGATCCATGGGTCGATAGAGTCATCCAAAGTGGTGGATATCATTGCAACCGTATTTGGGATCTCTGGCGACGGGAGAGGAAAACAACCCAGTAGGGAAGATGCCTTCAGAAGACCGGTACCAATACTGACGTAAGAGTTAGGAAAGCCTCCTATTAGGGGCACAATGCTACTTGGTAACGTGGTATAATCAGGGGTGTAGAAGGATAACTGATCCACCGTGACTATTTTCCCATCCAATGAAATAGGACGAGTCGGAAGACCGAAGAAACAATGGCAGTCATGGCATAAGACCAACTGCGACCGAGCAATAGATTATAGTCGAGATGGCGATCTACGACTTCAACGTCCACGATTACCGTTTTCCCACTCAGAGTGATGGGAAAGCTAGCAAGGTATCCTTTTGGGAGGAATGTGTGGCCATCAAAAGCTTTGAGGGAATTTGACGACGGTGTTAAGGTAGGAGAACCTAAAGTGAGCCAGCAAGCTTGAGACATAACGCAGGTCGAAGCACCTTCATCAATGACAGTGCGATGGATTGGTCTCCCTTTCGACACCACCTGCACTTGGAATGCGAGTTGGTATGAGAGGCGAGTCTGAGATTTTTCCATATCAAAGATAGCTAGCATGGAATCTTGGGGGTCTATTCCACCAATGGTCGAAAGCAAGGCTTTCCTTTGTGTTGGACAAGTTTGCAATACCTCGAGAGCAGAAATAGCTAACGGTGCCTACGCCAAATCTTCTACAATGTTGTAGTTTTGGGCTGCACGTGCATAGGTGTTATGAGTCATGCGTCGAAGTGTCCCTTTGGGGGGACGAATCACGGGATCAACAGTAGGCCTCTTGATATGGAGATCGTTGGGCGGCAGTGGAGTTGAACTAGTACCAAGTTCTTGAGCGTCGATGGTAGGATTTCCATAAAGTGTGGCTCATGTTTGAAGTTCAACACTCTCAATGCCATAAATGGTAGATGATCCTTCACCAGAAGGATGTGAGCCACCATTTCCCCTTTGCTGGGGTTGTGGCAGGTTGTCAACCATGTGTTGGTGTTGCTGCTGTTGATTAGGGAAAAGATTATGAAGAACGACAGGTGTTCACCTAGAATCCTTATTTGCGATAAAATCAGTGCATTCCTGTAGCCGAGGACATTTGTATGTCAAGTGGTCCTCCGCACAGATCTTGCAAGGAAATTTCATGGGTTTATCCTTCCCTTTGTCGTTTTTGGTAGCGTTTTTCTAATTAGGATTATTTTGATTGTCCGACTGCTCTTCCAAAGAAGATGTCTTTTTCTTGTTCTTATTATTCTTTGCACTAGGTTTTTGTGAAGTTTGCATAGAATTTACCTCAGCAATAGGAAGCGTAGTCATTTGGTTAGGGGCGGTGCCAGCCGAGGATGGTTGGGAGGTTTTCCCTCGAGATTTTTTTGTGGCTACGCCAGAGATTGTGCTAACGAGACCGTCGGCATGGGCTCCGGTTTTCTGAGTAGCGAGAGGATTTGGGTTACCAGGGGCATTGGGGAGTAAATCATATAGCGTGCCAAATTGTGAATAGATTAAATCCAAATTTTGGGCACGACGAATGCATTGATCTTCTGTAACCGCACCGGAGAGGCCAATGTCTTTAGAGATGTGGGGTAAGAGAGACTTACAAAACCAATTAGATAGAAGATGATCCGGGATTGGCGCTTTGACTGGCCTCCTCCTACGCCTCCATTCATGAATGTGATCGGAGATGTGGGTGGTGGTGTCTTGGTGCAACGAGGTTAATAGTTCCGTTCCGGTTTCAAATCTGATTGGTAATTGGAAGTTATTTAGAAACTCCATCGCTAAAGCGCCAAAAGTGTTTATGGTGGCGCGGGGCAATTCAATATACCACTTGGTGGCATTTCCTGTAAGGGAGTGGGGAAACAGTTGAAGTTGGACACTATCATCCACCATGGAATTAGATATAGACCATAAATTAAAGGTGGTGATGTGTGCAGCTGGGTCTTCCCCTTGTTTCCCATCGAACTTTGGGATGTCAGAAGGAATCTTGTGCGGTACTGGAGGCCAGAGCGGGTTGTGATTAATGGGGTCATTAGTCAGGTTATAGATGTCGGGAATGTCTAGAGCTACCAAAAATGGAAATTGCGGGTTTTCCCCCGAATCTAACCAAGGAAGTATTGGTTGACTATGTGGACCATATGGTCTGCCCATCAATGTGTTACCAGTAGGATAAGTAGGACTTTGATAAAAATTTCCTATAGGTGGAGGGGTAGGGATATATGGTTGCTGTCCATAGGGCATATTGTATTGTGGGACGAACGGTTGGTTGCCCCCAGTGTAAAAGTGCCCTCCCATTCCAGATGGAGGTTGGGGTGGGTTAGTCCATATGGATGCAAAAGAGCTTCCCGGAGGCATGCTACTACTTGCATAGTTTGGCAACGGCATAGACCCTACACCGATATTTAAACCACTTAAGTGAACAGTGTTAACAATAGGTTGTCCGGTTTGTCCTAACAATTGCAGGGGTAGTGAAATGTTCCCTGGTATCTACGTGCTGCTGACACTGCCCCCTAGTACGATGGCCAAGGGGTTTGAACTCAGCAAAGGGTTCCAACCGAAAGGGTTGCTAAAAGGAACCGAAGTAGTCACACTCATGGGAGGAGCAACTGTTTGTCCCAACATGGTCATGGTAGGAGTAGATCCCGAAGGACTCGGCGAGCTACTTACAGTTGTGATGACCATAGGGTTGGGATTAGGTATATGTTGACTACTGGGGTTACCATGGGGAGGATGGCGGCGAACCTAGGATGGTTGCCATTGGCATCGACCCTGTGGATGCCGGTTCAGAAATGGATGTTTGTGCGGCCGAAGACATATTAGTGTGTGGTGGAATCTAAAATATCACAGGTCCCAATAGATCAGTGAGTGGAGGATTGTAATGAGGTACAACCCATTCCGTGAAAGGGTCCTCCAGAATTCCGTATGATATGAGGCTATGTGAAAATCAGGGTTTGTCAATGGAGACTGCTCTTTCGCAGAAGGCATGGGTTCACCAAGGTTCAGTTCTTCTTCAAGAGTCAGAGGAGGTAGACCTTGATATCGTCGAGACAGACGGCATGGGTCGAATGATGCCACGGTGACCTGTTTAGTTTTAACAAATTTTAATAAATTTTGATGTATTATAAAGTCTCAATGACAATAACCACACACCTAAAAAAGAAAAAAGAAAAAAAGGACTCTCTAAAATCAATCAGCAAGCAGCCAGAATAGGGTGCCCTATCAGAGTACTACCGTTTTCTAGTGATGAAATCCAGTATCACAATAGTATACAGAGAGGGTTGGTCAAAAGTACAGTTACGATCACTTTAGAGCTTCGTCGAACCTCAGACGATAGGTGTAAGCACTCTCATGAAGACGAGTACCCTCCTAAAGACTGAAGACAAAGTGGTTCCATCTGTTTCAGGTACCAGGACAGCCCGTCCCAGTCACCTTGTGTAAGTCCCTAAAAAGTATGGCCACTAAAGATACCTCAAATCATAGACATCATCAGCGGGGTCCACGATTAAGGATAGTGTGCTATATGGGCAGAATACCTAGATCCCAGATCTAGTTTCGACATCCCCGAAGGGAACCCAAATATATAGCACACCCACGGGATGTAGTCAAAGGTGAGTTACCTTCTTGTGCACCCAAGTGTTGCCTCACGCTGAGCTCTAGTAAAGGAACGGTCCCAATAATATGAGTGCAGTAGGATTTCGCTCGTTAATGACTCTAGTTTCAAGTTTTGAGATCTTGGGTGATTTTCTCACTTTTCCTAACCCAAGATCCTAGCCTGAACTACTATTGGTGTGAGCTCAAAAAGAGTAATGTGATTGATTTTATTATCGCTTGATTCTTAGTGTACTTGATTATTAGTCTTGCGGAGGGGGAGTGGACGTATGAAATGTAATGAGACTCTGACTCAAGAAACCATGCAAAAATATGCTCTAAATATTCAATTCGATGAAGAGTATTTCTACAAGGAGAGGTTTCCTTTCAACATCCATGCACTAACATTCAAATAGAAAAGTTCAACCTTAAAGATTTAGACATCTATTTACCTCATCTCAAAAGTCTTTTAACTGAAATTTTCAGAATTAATTCAGCTAGATGCAGAAAAACTAAAAAAAAATTTCTTCTAAAAAGTAAATGCATTCAACACTAACTTTTTAAACAAGAACAAACAAATAGCGATGCCAGCTAGTAAAAAAGCACAGGGATTCAGTCAAGAAGTGGTTCTAATGGCCAAAACTCTGCAACCAAAAAGGAACATAGCATAGGGGTGAACAACAATTTTTTGGCTGAGTAACGCACTGGTTCTGAGCAGAGACAACGTTAATGCAGAAACTAATGCACTGTAAGCAAAGCTAGGCCATGTTATAACACTTTGGAATACTGACAAAGACAACGTTAGCCAGGGTAAAGTTCTTCAGATGGCCAAAAAGAGAAACTCTGCGAGCTTTTGAAATGTTTACTAGGCATAAAAGCTAGTCAGAAGTATATGTGAATAGAGGAAAGAAGGAAGGAAAAAATCTGGAAACTAGGGGTTAAACTCCCCAGTGGAGTCACCAATTCTGCTATAGGGTAAAATGCTTGGGTTGTTGGTTCTCTAATATCCCTCTCAGGGCTTTCCGGTGTCTGAGGCATACAGTAAGATTAGCTTCATAGTTCACAAAGAAGATACATACATGTTCATATCAACTTAAACAACTTGATGGAATAAGATGGAAGATTACCTCTTTTCTGATCTTGAAGTGTTCTGGAGAGCACTAAGCAGTGAAGTAGGGATCCTCCTTCACCAACTCCAAATCTCGACCCTGTGGTCAATTAAAGCACTCGTGTAATCTCTACCACAACATACACTTCCTATCAATTAAGTTAATATATGATAAACATTTAAACAATGCACATCTAAGCCATTCATCTCATGCTATATAAGTAATTGAAGAACAATAACAACATCAACGCATAGAATGGAAAAAAAAGATACAGTTCTATTGTTTTATAAAAAGGAGGATTACAACCGTTGGTTGTACCAAGCCCTCCTCAGCCTTCCAATCTCTCTATCTCTCAATGTGGTGATGTCTTGATCAACAAGTTCTCAATGAACCTCTTTGATTTTTGACCTTCACACTACAACAATAATGATCTACTCCACATGTATTCAAAAATCTTGACAAACCTTCGACCTTGAACCAAGAGCCTACAACTCCATTTTATAGGAGATGGAGAGAGAAATCATTGCCTTTCTCCTTCCACCAGTTCTAAATAGAAAAAACCAATATGTTTCCTCAACTTCCCGTGCTTTGCCTTCCTTGAGAGTTCTGTTTTTTTTGGCAAGGCCCAATAAGAGATTAGTGCTTTGCAGTTTCCTTTTTGTACTGACTCTCTTATGAGAAAAAGCTGGAATTTCAAATCATTCTCCACCGGTTTTTCCTATTTCAAACTCAAAACACGGGTAACGTTGCCCTCTAGTCTAAAAAGAGCGTTGCCCTAGCCACTAATGCGACCTTTTCATGGATCAAGTGCATTATAACACTCTTTAGCTATTATAGGGGTGTGTTACCTTTGTAGAAGTACGTTTAGTTTAGGTCTCTGTATTCCTTCCATATTTATCTTCCCCTCTGAGATGATGAGGAGGTTTTTTGGCCTGTAACAATGCGCCGTAGAAAAGGAAATAGCACCTGGGATTGAGAGCTCTTGTCGAGCACCGAGGAAAGTGAAAAATGTGGTTTTTTGGCCGTAATTTTTTTTTATTTAACCCTGTTCTAGTGCGCGGGGTTTTATAGGTGCACTAGTACGCTTACTTACAACCACACTGGGCAGTTTCAAATTTGGTGCGTTGTTTATGATGCACTGGGTCGGTTCCCTAACACCGCATCGGGATGTTTCAGTTTTGGTGCGATGTTTTGATGATGCACCGGGGTGGAATATTCGTAAAGCACTAGTGCAGAATAGTTGTAAAGCACCAGTTTTTTGGCCGATTTTTTTTTTTATTTAACGTTATTCCGGTGCGTGCATTTTATAGGCGCACTGGTGCTCTTTGGTAAGAACGCACCTGACGTTTCTCGTTTGCGTGGTGTTTTATGATGCACCGGCGAAAGAGGCCGTGATCACCGTGCACATAAGAATAAGATGCCCCGGCAACGTGTGTACGTTGCGTATGGTGTTCGTCGTGCCAATTTTTTCAGGTGCTGCTCATCGTTTTTATGGTAGAGCACACCGGTAATTGAGAGCTCAAGAGCACCGAAAAATGAAAAATTAGGGTTTTTTGCCGTATTTCTTTTTTTTATTTAACACTTTTCCGTGGTCCATGGTTTATAGGCGACAGTGCCCTGCTTTCTTACGAATACCCGCCGGTTTTTGTTTGGTGCGTTGTTTTATGATGCACTAATGCAGTATATTAATACGCACTGGGTGGTTTCAGTTTTGGTGCGGTGTTTTATAATGCACCGATGCGGAAGATTTATGAAGCACCGGTGCTCTACAATAATACGATGCACCGGGTGGGTGTGTACGGAGTGCACGGTGTCCGGTGTGCCAATGTTTTGTGCGTATCGGTGCTTTCGCATTTCAAGAGCACCAATGCAATGTTTAATGATAAGCACACCGAGCGGAAAACATCCGCAAAACCCTCCGCCCGCCAACTTCCTCTAGTAACCTCCACTAGAAATGGATGTATGGGGTATTTTTCTGTGGGATTCGTCAAAAACATCTGCTAGAGGGTATTTTCCTTGTAGTGATTCCCCCCATTATCCAGTCCTTTGTGGGTGACTTCCTCCTCCACCTTGACTTCATTATTGCATTTTTGAAGAAAAGGGAAATATTTATCAACATGGTTGACCTCGTGATATCTATAGCACCGAAATGGTTCACACCCATAATAAAACTTCTTTAAATAGACAAATCCTCTACAATACAAAGACAAACTTTCCGCTAGTCCTTCTCTCATATCTAAGTGCACCAAAATCCTTGCATAAGACATTTTTCCACTCTCGAGATACCCTTTATCATAATCCAAAAATTTCCCTAGGTCATCCCCTAAACAACAACAAATATATTCTATCCACAGGTGTAATGGTAATCTCGAAAACCTCACCCAAATTGGTCCCTTGCCCAGTTTCTCCACTCTGGGTCAAAAATAGGTGTCCATTGCTTAAAATAAATAGGATCTGTTTCTATGTTACAATATCTAGATAAATCCCAACTCGCCTGATCTACCTTGTAGATTTTGAATGCAAACCAACCCCTCAACATGGTATACACTTACGGAAACGTATCCATAGCTTAGCCCCATACTTCCCTTGCCCATTTTTTCAGCCACGTAGAGGAAAATTTTCTTCCTCAAACACTCCCCACCAAAACCTTATCTGTGATTTCCATTTGAGCACAACATTATGTTCTGATGAGAAAATAATAATGGGCATATGGTTGTAGAAAATATAACAACGAGATTCAATCTGATCTTGTAATGTACTAAAAAAAAATACTAAATCCTTCTACAATTTGCGGAAACAAAACATGATCTCACAATCACATAACAAGTAAGAGAAAGAAACAATAAATCACACAACATAATATGTATCTAGGGAAAGCACACTCCCTAAAACCCCCCTATATTTATATTGAATAAATTCAAGACCATGAAACAATACAATTTTTTTCTCTCACCGAGAAAGTCATGGAATCTACCAACTGTCTCACTTTGATCTAGAAAAAATTAGTCAAGTACTTAACCAATTCTCAGCCTCTGCTCGTCCAGCCTTGCTCATGCATTCCTGGAGGAATTTTCTCCCTATTACAAAGGAATTTATTTATAATTGATTGCACAATGCATCATAGGATTCCTCATAACTCTATAATTGACATGAACAATTTTATAATTATACAACTGATAGTTATCATCCCTTTAACCTCAGTCTCAACTAGGTCTTCCTTAGAACTGACATGCAACAACGATTTATAATGAATTATTAGTTAATTGATTGATCACTACTTCTGAATTAAATAAGATTTAATTCACTTTACCTCTCACTACCTCATCTCTTAGTTGGAACTAGTTAAACTGATTTTAACTCAACAATTGTGTTAACTAATTACAACTCACAAATAACTCAACCAAAGCTCTTAAAAAGTAGGAGACACCCTACATAGCTCTAGTTTGACCCTCAACTCGAATTAACTAAACTAAATAAGTCTTCTTGACTCAGTTAACACATAAAATCGAATAAACTGAGCTAACTAAGTCTTCCTGACTCAGTTAACACATAAACTTGAATAAACTGAGCTAACTAAGTCTTCTTGACTCAGTTAACACATAAAATTTGTTATGTGATGTGGAGTTACAATTCAATTCTAATTTAATTAAGGGAAAATTAAATCAGAAGCCTCATGGGTGCCATTTTCAATATTTATTGTTGCCAATTTCAATACTCCCTCTCAACAAGAAAGGAATTCAATCTATCCCGATTTGATACCTTTGGAATGCTCTGCATGCAACACTTATCTCTAGAGTTGTTGCTCCTACAACTTATGAAATTGAATAGCCTCCATAAAACTAAATATGTATGATGCATTTTTCACCAGAGTCTTTGACTATTACTAGTTACTGAATTGTCTACTGAAAATTTTGCGCTACTGCTGAATTTGAACTGCTACCAAATTTGATCTGCGCTCCGGTATTTGACATCTATCACTGTGATTTCTGTCTTTCTAACATTCATCTGCATCAAGTGTTACTGATCCTTCCTACGAATGTGTACAGTGGGCTCCTCGTACCTAGGTATCGATCCATGAGACAAGCCATCTCAATGGACCCTGCCCAAATTTCTACACTCTTAGGACTATTGATTCACATCGCCCCACCTCTCTCATAGAGTTATGGCTGCATGTGCTCCCTCTTCCCACTTGGCTTGAAATTCCCCCCTACTGGGCATCTACTTGAGTGGATGCCTCCACTCGGTCTCCACTCCACTTCTTTAATTGTGTCTTCTCCACAACCTTCTGAGGCTTTTTCTGAGGCTACATGTTGAGAGGTAATTTAAGATCCCTCTCAACCACCAATTCTCTAACCTTTTCTTTTATCCTCAAATATTTTTATGCATATGGTACCTCAAGTGCATACAGGTTCTTGACTCGCGCACATTGTAATTTTCCTGCCGTCATAAAATTTTCTGAAAAAAAAGATGATTTTAAATTGACGATATATCCCTCATCCGAACTTCGATTCGACCAAATTTTTTTTGGGTATTTTTTTGCAAGGAATCTAGACCTGCTATTTTTTTTGAATTTTTTTCACAAATAATTTCATATCTGCTCTGCAAACTTGCCGCCCAAAAAATTCTTGCTCTGATACCATGTAGAAAATATAACAATGAGATTCAATATGATCTTGTAATGTACTAAAAAAAGTATTGAATCCTTCTACAATATGTGGAAACAAAATACGATCACACAATCACATAACAAGTAAGAGAAATAAACAATCAATCACACAACACAAGATGTATATGGGGAAAGCATACTGCCTAAAATCCCACTATCTTTATATTGTATAAATTCAAGACCATGAAACAATATAATTCTTTTCTCTCACCGAGAAATTCCTGCACTTTGCCAACTTCCTCACTTTGATATAGGAAAAATTAGTCAAATACTTAACCAATTCTCAGCCTCTTCTCATCCAGTCGTTCTCACACAATCCTGGAGGAATTGTCACCCTATTAAATAGGAAATTCCTTGGAATTGATTGTGCAATGCATCATAGGCTTCCCCGTGACTCTATAACTAACATGTACAATTTTCTAATTATACAACTGATATTTATCATCCCTTTATCCTTAGTCTCAACTTGGCCTTCCTCAGAACTGACACACAATGACTATTTATAGCGAATTATCAGTTAACTGATTGATCACTACTTGTGAATTAAATAAGATTTAATTCATTGGACCTCTCACTAGCTCATCTCTTAATTAGAACTAGTTAAACTAATTTTAACTCAAATAATCGAGTTAACTAATTACAACTCACAAATAACTCACCTAGGGCTCCTAAGAAGTAGTATACACCCTACATGCCTCTAGTTTGACCCTCAACTCGAATTATTTGAGCTAACTAGGTCTTCCTGAATCACACATACAAGTTGTCATTTGACGTGGAATTACAATTTACTTCTAATTTAATTAAGGTAAAATTAAATCAAAGGCATCATGGGTGCCATTTTCAATATTTCTTATTTCCAATTTCAACAATGGTTAACATAGGAAAACTATATTTCTTCCCTAGAAGATGAATTAGTTACTCTTAAGAAAACCCTCATTATCCTGGCCAAGACACAATGAGATAGAATTGATGTTTCATATTCTATTGTTGCTCCAGAACAAGCTTAACAAGCTATGGTGAACAATCTAGTCAAGCATCCTTCCATTACTAAAGGCTCATATGTAGAAGAAAATCAATCAAGATGAATTCTCTCTTCCAACTAGTTCTAATTTTGGTTATGTACTTCAAATTATTCAAGACATTAGGCTTATTCTACATATATTATACTTCTGATTTTAAACCAAAACTAGCATATTTCAATAACTTCCAAGTTTTAGATGCATTTATAGACAACCTATTGTTTTTTATGTGTAATTAGTTGCTCTCTTCTTTTGTATGTAACACCATTATTAATATTATCATGAGTAACTTTAAAGAAAATTATGGTGTTAAAATGATATTTATAATGAGAAAAATTTGGTTTACTACAAAGTGATCATCAATTGTTGCTGAAGAGTTTTAGATACCTAATCCAAAAGGGTTATGGTGTGGAATATGAATCATCATGAGGAGTCCAAGAGACATTGGAATATGAATACAATGGTCACAAGAAATTTGTAATTATATGTACAACTATTTAATGCAATGCATTCATGCTTATTCTTTCATATATAATACGCAACCCAATAGTGGTATTAGAGTTGGGCATATAAAATCTATGTCCTATTCATGTCTCACATTACCTCAAACATATCCTTGCCATTTCTCTTCCTAGCACCCAGTTCTTTACATCTGAAATTATCTCTGTCATTCTCCTAAGTATGTCTCCACTATTAAAGACCCATCACAACTTGGTATTGTTGGTAAATCCCCCTATGTTGTGCATGTCCAAAATTCATTATTCCTTTATGCGCATGTCTGAAATCCTCTTTTGCTTTATGTGCCTATTCACAACACAACCATGAGCCTCTTAGAATAAAACATAATAGGTGTGGGAAGCTATAATATAGTATACAAGTGAAAAAATATAGTTTAAAGTGAGATAATTTATAATTGTTTCAAGGAGCTTACCATTCTATTTCCTGGATATGATTATAAGCGACATCATTACATCTATACTTCAACTCACATCACACCACATCAACTCCCCATGTGCGATTCATAAGTTCTACAGGATGCAAGTTTCATTTACTACAAAGGAAGATGTTGAATCCATAAATATGCCTCTCCATCACAAAAAAACCACAGTGCCCACTATTTTTCTCTAATATCCCATCGCCATGGCCATAAAGTTTGAGAAAGATTTCAACTCATTTTTAAGATTAGCAAAATGTGAGCTCTGTACCTATTTGGGAAACCATATAATTAATTATATTTAAACTAATTCTTTGATGGAAATAGAAGTAAAAAGTGGAAGTGAAATATGTGGGTTTGCACATCTCTACATGTTGGTTCCCTCATTGTTCGTAGTTCACCTTTGTTTTGTATGAAATTTATATGAAGTAATTGGAGAAAGGAAACATTGATTATAATCTTCATTTATACAAATCATAATGAGAATTAAATCAAGGAATACCACCAAATCATTCCATGGCTTTCCCTATCATTCTCAAATGAAAATACAAGGAAGAAGCTTAATTAGGCATTTTAGGCTTATGGAATTCCATGCCTTCTTGTTCTGGATAAATAGGGAAGAGTTATAACCACTGAAGATGTGAATATCAATAAAGAATATGGTGTTGAGGGATATACATTCACTATAGAGAGAACTTATGAGCTAAGGGATAAAGTGGAGCCCTTAGGGTTATGTAGTTTGTGGGACTCTGACTTTGAAGTAGAGATGACCTTTTATGGACATCATGATGGGACCATCAAAGGAATTTTATTTATATGTTTAAATATTTTATTTGATTTTGGAGCCTACAATAGGATTTGTATCCTGGACCTTCACCAATTAGACTCTTATACACTTACCATTGAATTTGACCACTTTACTAGTGTGAATCTAGTGGAGTGGTACCCATTTCAGAAATTTTTGCTATTTTCTATAGGAAAATACACTTATATACTTCTTAATCATTGATGGTAAATAATAGTTAATTATTAATTTTTGATAATAAATGCTTGCTACTACTACACATATTTTGTTTTTTTTTGTTTTTTAACATGTCATATTGGTTTTGAGGAATGGATTCAACACACTTATAGAGTTTGCCACATGGAGGATCATAGCTTTTGATCTTCATCTATGGGAGAATTGCGAAGAGATTTTTACCCTCCCACCTTGTATGTGACAGGGGGAATAATATGAGTGATTGATAGTTATGCTTATAATCTTGAATATGTATCAATCAAGAATATACAAGAAAGCTTGAGCCACATACATAACCAAAACCTCAACCTGATCAACCAAATTCATATTGTAGCTAGAGTCAAATCCATAAGAGTGATTCAATTTGAGGCCATATTCAAACCAACATAAATTTGTGATCATATTCAAATCACCATTTGCGAGCACTTCCAATCAATAGAAGACATAAATAAGGAAATGTTCTAGGAACTACTGAGCTTTAGAGCCAAGTTTCAATAGTTTGTGGTCATCTATTGTAAGGTCCCTATATTACTAGTTTAGTCCCTTATTGTTATTAGTGTATCTCCCTTATTGTTATTGTTGTACCCCTGTAACCCCAATATTTTTATTATTGTGCCCTTACATTATTTTTGTTAGGTTTGCTAGGATTATATTGTGGCCCCATGAACTCCTATATATAGAATGAGGTTTTGGTCATTTGTATCATCCAAGAATTGTTCATTTATGTAATGTATTGGAGGTTTCCCCCTCGAAGTGGCTAATTTCTAAGGCCTTGATCTCTCCTTTCGTCTATTTTTGGAGCTGGTTTCATCACATTTGGTATCAGAGCTTTGGATTATAGGGTTTCGTTGCTCCAAACAGGTCATCGTGGAATTTTCACTATAAATTTTTTTCTGCGAAGTTTCAGAAGCTGAAAGTTTTACAGAGCAAAGCCGAAATCCTGAGGAACGTTGTGGAAAAATTTCAGATCTTGGTTCGCAAAATTTTTGGAGATATGATCTGTGCAAGTTAGGGATTTTTGGAGGCTCCTAAATTTAACCTAAACAGGTCATCGTGCCATTTGCGCTATAACATTTTTCCTTCGAGGGTTAAGAAGCTAAAATTTTCACAGAGCGAAGCTGCAATCCTGAGGAATGTTGTGGAAAAATTTCAGAGCTTGATTCACAATATTTTGGAGATAGGGTTTGTGGAAGTTAGGGATTTTTCAGGCTCCCGAATTTCATCTCAAAGAGGTGACCGTGGGAAAATCGTCATAACTCTCTCTCTAAGCATTGGATTGGAATTCTGTAAGAAGTGACCACAAGTACATGGACTGTAGTTTCCTTTTTATGAATTTCATATCCAACGGAGGAAAAAATGACACGTGGAAAGCCATACAAGGTCGCTCTACTGAACCAGTCCATAATTAGGTCATTGTGGGAGATTTGACATAATTTTGTCTTGAAGAATCCAAATCAGGTTAGACCTCTGGAATTTGAAAAAAGATTCAGAGGGCTACTACAGAGCCCAATTTCAGATATTGAAGATCTGAAATCACAAAGATAATTTAGCTTTAATGTTCAGCTCCTCAAAAGTGTTAGTCATCCATAATTTTCACTATCTGAAGATGACTAAGTATCGGTTCTAGATTTCTAGAAACAAAGTTCATGAACATTGTGAGTTCTAGAAATATCACTACCTTCATTATACTTAAGATAATTTTTTCACTATTTCATCATCCAATCATGTCAATGCTCAACTCACCCATTCCATAAGACCCATCATGGGCTCATGTCACTCATTTTTTCTTTTTTTTGTCCCCTTTGGCCTCAGCCCTCTATTTTGTTTTTCCTAATTGCTTCATTGTCCATCTAGGGCTTTTAAGGGCATTTTTTCTTGGTTTCATGACCTCCATGGTTAAACATAAAAAATTCTTGTATCTTGATGCTCTTACACCTCCTCTTATCCTTAATTTACCTTCATAAACATTTCTCATCACTCCTATCCCTCAAATTCATCATTTTTTTACAAAACTGAGTCTATTTCCACAATTTGACACTTTTTAAGACTAGGCCTGTGTTTTTCCCTTTTGGACCCCTTCCCCTCACTCAATCCTTGAAATTACACTTTCCCCTACTCCCTAACATCTATCCCTATCCCCCAAAATTTCCCCAAGAATTTAGACAACCCTTAACCCCTTCATTCCCCTCCCTATACAAGGCAGTCCTAAATCCCCTACCCCAAACCCTAATTTCCTCTTCCAACTAAGCTAGGGTTTTCTATGGAAAAGAGGAATACAAGTAGAAGATCCATATGGTATGTCATATCATCAATAATGAAGCAATACCAACTCATAAAAATCATGCCTCCATCATTTTCCAAGAATTCATTCCAAGGGCCTAGTCATTTTCCACACCTAGGGCTAGTTTTTCTTAAAAATATGTTTATGACCAAACAGAGATGAATTTGGAAAACGTGAGAGAGTTTTTTTTCCATCATAGGGCCATGAAGAAAAACGTCCTTCATTTTTTACACAAGTATCATGGTTTGGGAGAAATATAAAAAACACAAGTGTCCCAGGAGAATTTCTGCACTGCCAGAGTGACCTTGGGAAAATAAGGTTTTCTCACAGCTAGAGTGTCCAAATGACTTTCTTGATGGGTCAAAAAACAAATAGACTTAAATATATTTCCAATGAGATATCATGAGCTTAATTTGGAGTTAAGGAAGGCCTCCAAAAGTTGTCTGCACCAGCACTTTTCATTTTTGCACCATCACTCAACACTTTTTGACCAGTCGTGGGAAACTCAACTTTTGATAGGGCCAATAAACACCAATCAGGAAGAAAATGGTATATTTGGAAATTAGACAAGTTAATATTTCCAAAGAGCTATCACGGTCCCAAATATAACTTCGGGAAGGTCCTCCAAACTTTTCTGCAAGTTGACCCTTTTTGGCGCTGCACACAGGAGAAGTTTGGCCAAAATTGCCAAAAAATGGTCAAAATCAGTCTTTTTTGGGAAGAATGACAAACAAGTCAAATAATGATGATAGGGCCTCCTTCATAACAAAAGATGGAATTTCAGGGGGTATTCAAGCTTCCCTCTAGGGTTTGACAAATAAGCACTGATTCCACCTCACCAAAAGGACAAAATGGCATAGAGTATCAGTACAAGGGCCTAAGCTTTCCAAGTGCAGTCAAAGGTCTCCAAAATAATCAAAAGAAAAGCGAGCATGAGGTTGAGTATCAAAAGGAGAAATTCATGCTAAGCACAGGTTCACTGCTGAAGAAATGAGATATCAAACTCCAAAAGAGGCTAAGAAGACCAAAGGAAAATGTTTTGTTGGCACTTGCACAAGATTAGAAGTGGCCAAGTGCAAAACATGGTAAACCTAATGCACACATCTCTGTCAAAAGACATATCACTGTCAAATCTGCAAAGGGAAAAAGACATGTTTCAGGTCACCTACAATAAAAAATGCCCAAGGAGGTAGAAACGAGGTTTTTCAGTTTGATGAATATATGCCAAAGAATAGTTTGAATAAGTGCCCGAGCTTTCAAAAGAAAAGGGGATAAAAAGGACATCTACTTCCCCTCAGCTAACCATCATCACAAAAGAAGAAAATATGCCTTGAAAGAACGTTCAAAACCCTGCAAAAGACAAAAGGTTGTAAGTCAAATGGAAAAAAGATTGAAAATCATAGTGAAGTGGGTTTAGAACTTTGATTTATTTCTCTCAAAGGTGTAAAGGTGCCTTTGTTCCACTTTAAATTCATTTAGCCCCTGAAAAAGAGAAAAAAACACCTAAGGAAGAAAAACAGACTTTTTCTGGTCATTTTTGGCAAAATTTCCTGGCGCTGCGCACAGGGGAGAAAATCCAGTGTTAAATAACACTGCGTTGTGCACATACAGATCGGCGCTGCACACAGGCAGTGGCGCTGCGCACAGAGGAATTTTGGCCAGGGTCGACAAGAAGTGGCCAAAATCACTCTTTTTTTTCTCAAATTTTGCCTCAGGCTCCTGCACAAATTAAAAAGGTTGGTGGTCATCTCTCTTTGCCCTCCAAGTGGTCTTTTTTCATCTATAATCAAAGGAGAGTAACCATAACCTAAGTTGGCTAAAAACCCTAATCTTCATGGAAAACTCTCATTTAACCTTCTAGGGAAAAAAATTACCAGTTGGAGAGGGATCATTAGCATAAATATACTCAATACAAGCTAAGCCTACCTCTAAACTCTGAAATTATTCCTTGACTTCTTCCATTTTGCCTCCATTTGTTAAAAAATTTCCCTCACCATCACTCATTTTTCCTCCCTAGACCTAAAGCTCTCACCAAGAGAAAAACCATTTTGTTTAAAGAGACAATCAGTCACCATGTATGGAGATGAAGAAATCAGTAGGGCAGACACAGATTTTAAATGAGGAAGAGCAAGAAAATGATGATGACAAGGAAGAGGGAGATGAACATGGCAGTCATGAAGACAAACACAGTGAGCACTTAGAGGAAGGCATTGATGGTAATGATGCCAATCAATCACTCCCAAGTACATAAAAAGGTGGTGCTGATGAACAAGATAAGGACCAAGAAGATAGTGAAGAAATTACTGAAGGAGACAGTGATAAAGAGACTGTCACTGATAGGACATTCAGTGAGGAAAAGGACAACAAAAAAGATAGTTATGAGAGTCATGAAAGTTGTCATGACTGTCATGACACTAATTATTCTCTTAATGACAATAAGAATGAAAGTAACAGTGTCGGGAGTGATGAAGAAGGGGACCCTATGAAGAACAAAGCCTAAGTAGAGCAAGTGCATGATCAATTTAAAAGCCAAAGTGACAGCCTAGAAGGCAGTGAAGAAGATAATGATAATAATGATGTTGACAATGATCAAACAGAGCATGGGATGACTGATGGAGATCATAGTGAAAGAGAAAGAGCTGATGACAACACCAAGGGTCATAGCCAAGATGAGGACACTCCTAAAAACATCATTACACCGCTTGCATGCACATATCAAAGAGGGTCAATCAGCTCTAAAACTTAACAAAGGCAAGGAGGAAGTGGGCAAAGGTAAGAAAGGTAAAAGAGGCAAAGAGAATGACAGCCTTAGAGTTTTGGCTAAGGCTTCTCAACAAGTGTCCAAGACCTCTTGAGGGACCTCTCCACAAATTTTGGGCCAAATTGAACAAAATTTTGTGTTTTTGAAATTTTGAGGCCTCTGCGCGCATCACCCTTGGCGCTACACACAAATTTGGTGCATCCTCAACTCGTAAAATTTGAATTTTTGGATTCCTCTCATCATCAGTAGTCTTCTCACAAAATTTCAGACCATTTGGAGCAGTTTTGACCACCCAAAAGGACAAAAAACACCTAAATTTTGACCATTCTAGCTCATTTTCAGGCAAGGTGCTGCGCACAGAGAAGTGTTTGGAGAATGGATTTTTAGACAGACAAATGGAAATCATTCAGAAAACCAAAGGTTGATCTGGAAATCCAACTTGACAATATTTCCAACGAGCCATCACGGAGCAAAATCCGACATCGGGAAGTGGTCCAAAACTTGGCGACAACAGAGCCTATTTTCTACTGGAAGTGGTGCTACGCATAGAGCAGTGTTGGAAGAATGGGTTTTTGGATAGGCACATGACACTCATTGAGGAAAAATCAAGAATTTCTGGAAAGTAGACTCATCAGGCTTTCCAACGAGCCATCACAAAGCCAGATCCGAATCGAGAAGGGTCCAAAAGCTTAGATCTAAAATATACCCTATTTTTTGCTGAAATGGTGTTGTGCACAGAGACGTGCACTAGTACATTTGGTCAAAATTCCGAACACTTTTGTCGTATTGTTGGAAATTTCCCTCAAATTTTATCAATTTTTCAAATCCCGCCAACAACCATCGCTATACCAACGTTTAGGGGCATCGTCGCTTTTGTGACGTTTATGAATGTCGTCGAAAATGCGATGTTCTAAACTATTCTCATTTCCGCATTACGACATTTTTGGGACACAACGTCAGAAATGTGACGTTTCTAAAATATGCGTCAGTATTGTGACGCTTTGGATCAAAACGTCACATTTTTGACGTTTTTATCCAAACTATCGCAATACTGACGCATATTTTAGAAACATCGCATTTCCGACATTTCTAAAATATACATCGGTAGCCAAACCTTACCATACGTTTTGACATATGCCATCGGATTTGATAATATAAGTGCCATACCATTATATCCAAAGTTTAATTGGAATGTGCCTCCAATAAATCACATATTCGAACTTTGCAATAGCTAACACCACCATTGTAATGTTTTTCCACTGTATGATATACTTTGGAATATATTTGCCACCATAATTAAACCTTGGAACTTTGGGTTAATATATATAATGTGTTGAATTATATAATAAGGTTTGGATTAAATACGAATATATATATATATATATATATATATATATATATATTGCAACGTCCTGGAGCAAATTTCGTTAATGCATTAATATTTCATTCAAACATTTTTGTATATGGTTTTAAATTATTTCTATGTAAATATATATATAACAAATTATGTATCTAAAAATACTCCATATTGTTTAAACTATAATTCAAACACATACATATAATTAGCTCAAATTTTAATTTAAAATGAAAATTATATTAATATAATTTCACATTTAAATATATTTTTTCTCATTAATATATAAATATAAATTTATTTTTACATATAATGTTATAATATAGTTTCAAAATAAACATCACATTAATAATTTCACATTCAAATATATTTTTTAAATAGATTTTTAACTTACTTTTATATATAAATATAAAATAGAATAAAATTTTTGAAAAATAAATATCTAAAATTATTATAGAATTCACACTACATTTCAAATATATTAACAATTATATTTTAAATATATTTTTTTTATATAGTTTTGAAATAAGTTATTAGATTGGTGAATAAAATTAATTACATTAGGATTTTGTCTAATTTCTTTTTTGGTAAATTAATTTCATGAGGTTCACATGAAATCTCAAGTCAAATTTAAACCAGCTAAACAAAAACTCTAATAATTTCATGAAAATCATCTAAAAAATTATTGAAATATCAAACTTGACAATATGTAATATTCCCAATTAGCCTTGCTAATTGGAATATTGCATTTTTGCTTTATTTTGCCGCTTTAGATAGAAATAATAAATAAAGTGAGAAATAAGAGGGGTCACCTCACTTTAGTCACCTCACTTTATAATAAAGTGTTCCTTTTCCTAGTAGATTGACGTTGTAACTTAGAGAGGGGGCCTTGGGGGTCCACGTGGATATGATGGGGAAGGCATCAGGCTAACCCAATGTAAACTGCGCAGATCCAGGGAGAGTTAAGTTTTGGAGGGAGTTTGATGTTATAAAAGGAGAGGCTCTCACCTCATTTGATCATTCATGATTTGATATTCTTATTGATAGCTGGACTTTGTCTGCTTCAGCACGCCGGTTGTTTAGTCGGTCTGCAGCACGCCGGTTGTTTAGTGCACGAGTGTCTCCGGTCGGAGATCTCACCCTTAGCCTCGGGGGACTTCGAGTGCCTGCCCTGGTAAGGTTTTTCTGGTTTCACCCTTAGCTTCGGGGGACTTCGAGTGCCCGCCCTAGTAAGGTTTGTCCTGAGTATACTTTTCAGTTCCAGTAGCAGCAGCAACAGTTTCTGAAGCATATCTGAGGAGGAGAAAAGCCCTCTTGTGGCTGCGCAGAGCAAGAGAAGGAAGGACGCTGATTCTTGAAGGAGAAGGACGCTGTCTCATCTGGAGAGAGGACGCTGATCCTTTCAGGAGAGGAAGGACATTGTCCAAGGAGGACGCAGTTCTGGTCTGGCAGAGAAAACGCTGTTTAGGGAGGCAGAAGGACGCTGTCTAGCCCTAGAGTGAGGACGCTGTCCATTTCTGAAGGTAAGGGTTGCAGATCCGAAGGCTTATTGTTAGATCCAGCTTTGGGAAGGATAGATCTTGCAGATCTAGTCTTGTATGTTGCAGATCTAGTCTTGTATGTTGCAGATCTGGAGGTTTAGCACTAGATCCAGCTTGAGGAGTGACAGATCTGAGGAGATATTGATAGATCTAGTCCAGATCTGAAGGGATAACACCCGATCTAGCCCTAGAGGCTGTAGATCTGAGGAGATAGTTCCAGATCTAGCATAGATCTGAAGGTTTGGCAGTAGATCTGGTATTGGAGGACGCAGATCAGGAAGGGAAGGACGCAGATTTGATTGGAGGCTTCAGATCTGTCAGATCTGAGTGTTCAGGAGCAGATCCACTTGGTAGGACGCTGATCTGGTGAGCAGACTTGGGAGAGGCAGGCTCAACAGCGTTTTCTAGCCTTCAGAGGCTGATCTATTTGTCTGGAGGATTTGGTGACTGGTGCTCTTTCTGTTTCTGCGCTGTCACTAGCAGAGACAGCGTTTTTCATTGTGGAGGGTTTGCAGTTGGAGATCAGCAAATTTATCAGTCTTCAGCCCCGCACGGGGGCCATAGCTTCATCTTTCGCCTTGCGTATGAGCTAGGACGCCGTCCTTGTTGCGCCCATTTTCCGTTGAGAGGGTCTCCACTTGCCCTAGGGCAAGGATAGGTGCACTTACTGCGATTTATTGTACTCCTCTCTATGTACCTTGATTAATAAAATAGCTCGATTCTGGTATTCCATGTGCTATGATTAGGTGATGCGGTTCGGTATTATATTTTCTATGTCTGCAGGTGGTGTGTTACCATTTTCATTACGGTTATTCCCTTTTAGAGGATATTACGGTGGTATCAAAGCTTAGATACGGCTCGACTCGTGGTGCTAGCAATCGATGGCCTAGGGGTCGCCCGAGTCTCCTCGGGGGAAGCGATTACGATTCGGGCGAACGGAGGGGAATCCCAATGGAGGCCATGCTTGCCCGAAGTGGACGGAGAAGTTGAGCGAGAAGATGGATGCAAAGATGGATGCATTCATGCGAGAGGTAACTAAGAAAGGTTGCGAAGGGACGCGAGAAAGAGCCCTTGGGCCTTTCGGGTAGGGGAAGGATGGGAACGTCTAGTTGCATACCGGAATGCTATTCCCATTGTCGACGAGCGCGAGGAAAGGCCGTTCATGGACACGCGACCTGCCATGCCTGCTCGGTGGGGAGTGGAGCAAACGGCACCCGAGCGATGGGGGTCTGAATCTTCATCACAGTTTGGTTTGCGGATGGCTGGCTTGTGGGACATGAATTCATGCAGGATGCTCTCCCTTTCAATCAATATACGAGTTCCGAATCGGCGGTAGCTGTATTCGAAATAAGGGACGAGGTTCCCAAGTGATAGTAACCGTCATCGGCCAGTAATTTCATTTGCGTGTTTGATGGGTCACCAAAGACCACGACGGAGTCTTGGGTGGAGAAAGCCCAGACCTCTATTTTCAACTTAACCAGATGCCGAGAGAAGGGAGGCCATTGAATCGTGCATTACATCCCCAGAGAGGTGAGGCCCGGGCGGTGGTTTCATGGGTTAACAACAACGGGGCATTCCACGGTGACTACATATGCGAGTTTACGGGGGGTGGTGAAACGTTTTGACCGAAGGACCCGGAGATCGACCTTTCTCGGGGCGACCAAGCTCGAACAGGGAGCCGGGCGAGTGCGGAGGCATACATCTCGGAGACTTTCGAGGGTTTCGATGATGGTGCGACATTTCGACGTGACTCGGTTGATCACGATGTTTGTGCATCGAGAACCACTTGATGGTCTGATGGGTCGAACAAAGCGGCTACACTTCGGGGATGCGCATCGGTAAGGCACGTGATCTACAAGATGTCTTGCCTAGGACTCGGCCCCACCTTATCCGAGAACGGGCTTTCCGGCCTAAGGGTAAGGACACGAGATTCGCCTCCCGGGCGAGGTCGGACGAGGACGGTATGATGATGAGGCTAGGAAGGAGCGAGACGGGCGCGGTGTGCTTACGCAGAGCCATGGGCTTAGGGACATAAGTGCACGACGGGAAGGCACATTTCATAGAGGGTCTTCTCCGAGGGCGGTGGAGAAGAGGATGAGTTAGATGATGAGGAGGCGAGGAGAGTGTTATGCGGCACGAAGGGAGCTTCCACCTCCACCACCGTGCGGAGAGGCATCATTTGCACCTCTTTGGGGGAGCTCTAGCGACGTACGAGGGTCCCCAAGTATCGACATTGCGCGTACGGGGGCGTGCGGGGACAACGTCTCGGTTCTGGTGGCAGTGGGGCCACCCACAATTTCATCGATGCCCGGATGGTCGCACGGAGGAGACATGCCACGGAGAGCTTTGATGGGTTTTTCGGTTTTGGTTCCGAGAGATCGGACACGCCGCTTGTGCTCGATATGTACCGGAAGTTATCGGTGACGATGGGCACCTATACTTTGGTGATCACTTCTTTGTGGTGGACATTAGGACACCAATGTGATATTGGGAGTGCGGTGGCTTATCACTGGGGAAGGTCTGCTTGATTGGAAAGCCTTGGAAATGAGTGGGATGATCCCAGAACGGGGAGAGCATGAGAAGATCGAGGCCGAACACATATCCGCCCCGAGCCGGTATCGGCACACGGCATGGATGCGACATTCCGCGGGGAGATATAGAGTGGCGATCGAGTTGCGGGCTTCGAGAGATAGTAGATACGGGAAGGGCGGTGCACACGATCTACGAATCTCCTCGACGGGTATGCGATGGTTTTTGGAGACATTCCACCGGAGTTGACCCACCGGATCGGGGTTTGAGCACACAATTGAGTTGGAGCGGGGGATACGAGGGCGGTGATCACCACCCCGCGCGAGCATCCCGAGCCTCGGGATGAGATAGAGCGGGCCATTCGGGAGGCTGGCAGCCCTTGGGCACATTCGACTGACACCGATCCTTTCGCTTCTTCGGTAGTCTTGGTGAAGAAGAAGGACGCACGTACGCATGTGCATCGATTACGGGGCTCGAACAAGAGAAGACAACCTTTGAAAAACGGTACCCCCGTCCCCGGGATCGATGAGTTGATGGACGAGTTGAGGGGAGCACGGTTCTTCTCAAAGATTGATTTGGAGTCGGGTACCATCGGATACGCATGAGAGACGGGACATTCCAGAGCGCTTTCGGAGGTGTCATTATGGGCACTTTGAGTTTACGGTCATGCCATTTGAGGTGACCAATGCACATACTTTCCGGTCTTGTGAACCATATCTTCGGGGATCATCTGAGAGTTCGTCTTTGGTTTTCTTTGATGATATTCTCATATACGAGCGAGGACACAGGAGGAGCACCTCCGGCCCACATTGAGGCAGGTCTTACGCATTACGGAGGAGCCGGCGGTTCTTTGCCAAACTCTCCAAGTGTGAGTTTGGATTGTGAAGATGTTGTATTTGGGACACATCATAGGAGTGGACGGAGTGCGGGTCCATGACGAGAAGATGGGGCCATCGGTGGCCGAGGAGCGCGGAATGTGACGAGCTTAGAGGTTCATTGAGTATACGCGCACTACGGGAAGTTCGTCAGGGCTTCTCACGGCTGCTTGCACCCCCTCCTGAGGCTAAGGAGGGGCATTCGGTACGGAGCGGATACGCGAGAGAGCTTTTGATCGGCTCAAGGAAGTGATGGTAGTTGTCCGGTCTTTGGCATTGCAGGTTACTCGGCCCTTTATCCTAGAGTGTGATGCATCGGGGGAAGGGATTGGGCCGGTTTGATGCGGGAAGGTCATCCGATTGCATTTGGAGGCCGAGCTCCTTCCACATGAGAGACTTTTATCCCATCTATGATAAGGAGATGTTGGCCATCATGCATGCCTTGTGGGGGAGTCGGCGGTACTTGGTAGGCGGCGAGATTCGAGTCGGGAGACAGAGATCTTAACGACCCTGAAATTGCTTACGGGTAGAAGCGACTACGGAAGGCGGCGAGAAGTGGATCCCGGCAAAAGATCCGGAGCACGACTTTGACCGCAAGTATGTCAAAAGGAAGAACAGCGTGGTTGCGGTGCGCTCCCGTAGATAAAGCCCGTTATCCCTGCGGAAACGGGCCGGTTGGAAGGCTCGACTACGGTTGAGTATTCCGAACAGACTGCATCGAGTCTTTGGATGGACGAGGTAGCCGGATAGCGAGATACGGGGGTGGCAGAGATAGGGTGTACGAGGGATGGGTCTTCTTGGCCCGGGGATCTCGGCTCAAAGGCCTCCATGCCCTCTCATGATTCACCATTGGCTGGGGCCATCGGTTCCTGTAAAGATGTACGGGGCCATCGGGGAGAGATTTGCATGGAAGGGCCTCAAGGAGGACGTACTCCGGCCTGTTCGGGAGTGTGAGGTTTGCCGGCGGAACAAAGGGGAGATGAACCATCCCACGGGGTTGTTGCATCAGCTTCCCATTCCCGAGAGGGAAGTGGAGGAGAGTGTTTACAGTGGACTTCATCACGGGTTTGCCCACGGTGCGAGAAGGGCCCATCTTGGTGATGGGTGGTAAGAGCTAACGAAGCATACTCACTTGCTGTTCGGCACACTACCGTGTGGTAACACAGAATGGCAGGGGGCCATTTTGGAAGTTTTGGAGCGTGCATGGTCTACCAAAGACCATTGTTAGTGGCTTCGAGGGCAATGCTTTATGGGTGGATTTTGGCGAAACTCTTCGGCTAGTGGGGGCCCCGAGTTGACACGGAAACCGCAAGCTATCATCCCCGGACGGACGGGCGGACGGTGGTTAACAAGTGGGCGGAGAGCACAACGCGTAACTACGTCGATTGGGCGGCTGACGGCGTGGTGAAATGGCTACATGCAGGCGTGCGCACAGCACGACCACATCATATGTCTATCGGTATGACACCCTTCTATGCATTGTATGGATATCATTCCATATCTTTTGTGGACGTGATGTTTGGGGTTGGCAAGGCTCGCCGAGCCAAGCTGGATCCAAGAGAGCCAAGACATCCTTCGGACTCTCGAGGACAACATAGCCACGCACAAAATCAGCGAAATTATGTGCGGACGCGGGGTGGAGAGACACTTTGAGGTGAGGATTTGGTCTGCACAACGGTTATGACCATACGCCGAGTCTTCCTCAAGCAGAAGGGCGAGCTAAAGCCTCGTTTTTATGGACCATACGGGGTGATTCGTGGGATCGGACGGAATTTGCATATGAGTTGAGTTTTGACGTAGGATTCATAACATTTCCATGTATCATGCACGAAGAAGGCCCGCGCGGGCGACATGTGGCCGAGTCATAGGGGCTACCTCAGGCAATGATGAGGCACTTGGTATTACGGCCCGAGGCATTATTGACACCGGGGAGGAACATGCGAATGAAGATCGAAGGGTCTTTGTGAGATGGAAGAATGCGCCGGATGAGGATGCCACTTGGGAAGATGAGAAGATCTTCTGACATCCCTCACTTCGGTTATTTGAGGACAAGCAACGTTTGTCGAGGGCTTCCTTAATATTCCCAGTGCTTACTAATTGGAATATTACATTTTTGCTATTTTTAAAAGCTTTAGATAGAAATAATAAATAAAGTGAGAAATAAGAGGGGTCACCTCACTTTAGTCACCTCACTTTATAATAAAGTGTTCCTTTTCCTAGTAGATTGACGTTGTAACCCAGAGGGGGCCTTGGGGGTCCACTTTGATGGATATGATGGGGAAGGCATCGGGGCCAACCCAAGGTAAAGCTGAGATCCGAGGGAGAGTTAAGTTTTGGAGGGAGTTTGATGTTATAAAAGGAGAGGCTCTAACCTCATTTGATCATTCATGATTTGATATTCTTATTGATAGTGGACTTTGTCTGCTTGACACCTTAGGTTGTTTAGTCGATGCAACGACAGCATTTGGTGCCACAGTGTCTCGGTCGGAGATCTCACCCTTAGCCTCGACTTCGAGTGCCTTGCAATGAGGTTTTTAGGTTTTCACCCTTGGCTTCGGGGGACTTCGGTGCCGCCTAGTAAGGTTTGTCTGATGCCCTTTTCCGAGTTCCGATGGCGGCGGTTACCGAAGCATATGCGAGAGAGAAAAGCCACTCTTGGCCAGGTACCGCGAGCAAGAAGAAGGAAGGACGGCCCGATTCTTGAGAAGGACGGCTGTCTCATCTGGAGAAAGGACGATCCTTTCGAGAGGAAGGACGCGTACGAGGAGGACGCGATTCACGGTGCCCCTGGCGAGAGAAACGGCCCCGATTTAGGGAGGGCGGAAAGGACGTTGTCTGGCCCTAGGTGAGGACGGCTGTCCATTTACGAGGTAAGGGTTGCGGATGCGAAGGCTTGTTATTGTTAGATCCGGCTCTGGGGAAGGATAGATCTTGCGGTCTAGTCTTGTATGTTGCGAGATCTAGTCTTGTATGTTGCGGATCTAGTCTTGTATGTTGCGGTCTGGAGGGTTGCTTTAGATCCGGCTTGAGGAGTGACGGATACGAGGAGATATTGATGGGTCGTCCGGATACGAAGGGACCAACACCGGATCTAGCCCTAGGGTACGTAGATGCGAGGAGATAGTTCCGGATCTAGCATAGATGCCGAAGGTTTGTGATGGAGTACGAGTAGGGACGCGGATCGAAGGAAGGACGCGGTTGATTGGAGGCTTCGGACTGTCGGTCCCCGAGTGTTCGGGGGCAGATCCACTTGGTAGGACGGCGATGCGAGTGAGCGGAGACTTGGGAGCGAGGCTCAACGGCGTTTTCTAGCCTTCGAGAGGCTGATCGGCTGTACGGGGATTTGGTGGCGGGTGCTCTGTCTGTTTTACCCGCATGCTAACGGAGACGACGTTTTCATTGTGGAGGGTTTGCGGTTGGAGATCGACAAATTTATCGGTCTTCGACCCCGGTACCGAGCGCGGTTCATCTTCGGCTTGCGGGCGGCTAGGACGATGTCCTTGTTGCGACCATTTTTACGGTGAGGGGTCTCCCTTGCCTAGAGGCAAGGATAGGTGCACCTGCGATTTATTGCTCCTCTCTATGTGCTGATTAATAAAATGGCTCGGTTTGATGTTCATGTGCTATGATTCGGTGATGCGAAAGTTTCGGTATTATATTTTCTATATACGCGGTGGTGTATTTACGTACAAATTATTTGATTTATTCCCTTTTTTAGGATATTACACGATGAACCAATATGGGTTAACTTAGTTTTATGAGGATCATGTTGGAATAGCCTTAGATAACCTTGCGTAATAACTTGAAATAACCTTGCGTAATGATTTGCGGATGGTTGTCATTGAAAGAAATCATCAAGATGAAATAAGAGAAGTATTGGAAGAAGAAATTCCACGACCTGCATGTGTGAAATGAAAAAGTATCTACCTCCAACATTTCCAATGCCGCAGAAAACTACTTGATACACCAAAGTTGAGGGAGATTGAAATGTGTGGACCGGTACACACAGAAGTCAATGTGGATGGTAGGAAGGCAAGCATGAAATCCTTGAAGGCTTTGGTTAGACAAAGACCCGCTTTGAGGTTCTATGGTGGAGAGGGATATGTGGTATATGAATCCATGGTGTATATTAGTCATTATCTTCCTATATTATTTGTGCAATATGAATGTGGTGGATTGCATTTGGGATGTGAACTCCATCAAAAAATTTGAAGTGGAGCACTTGTTTGGAAAGGTAGAATGAAGAAAGTGAGAGGTAAAAGATTTATTATGTATAATACATATAATGTTTCATTAATTTTTACATCATGTATATGATCATATTCATTTAGGTCTTATTCTTTCATCATTCATATTGAGTAATATCATTTACCATGGTTATAAGTTATATTTAATATTGGTGAATTATTGCTTTTTATTCGGTGCTCAATTTATGAGCACTACTTTTTTATACATTGCCAAACAATCTTAGTGGATGAGTGAATGGATTGAAACATGTAAAGCACGTAATAACGACGATAGGTTATCATGGAAACTCTTTTGTACGAATTGGTTAGAGAAGCGTATCATAGTGGAGATGGAAACATTACGGACATGGAAATTGATTTAGCATATGGTTTGAAAGATAGAAAGGTAAGCAATTAATTCACCTATTTTGTTACGTACTTATTTTATATTATATTTACAATGTGACAACAAGTTTGATTTTTTGAGGATAATTTCAAAGCTTGTGTAAATTATATGATTAATTATTAATTGAGAATGCATATTTTTCATGTTTGGCATATTGCGATTGAAACACCACAAGGCTATGTGGTGCAGTAATTAAATAAATTTTTGCATTAAACGGTTGGATGATAATAGGAAAAATTGCAGCCGATTAGGATAGGCTATGATGTTCTAGGTCACTAATGTTTCCTCCGGGAGTGATAGACATCCTTGAGAATATGAAAATAGATATTATGGGTTTTTAGATGATATAGTTGAGTGTGACTTTAATTCCTTCGAAATAGTTTTGTTCAATGTCAAATGATATGGGCTACGAATGAATGTACGTGATGATGATGAACTCTTATTCAACATGAAAATGGATTTCCAATGGTTAAAACATCGCAGTTTGAACTAGGAGAAAACCAATAGCTATGTTTTTGAACGATGCGAACGAGTATTTTACTCGGAGGTTCCCGGTGAGAAAGGGATGGTCATTTGCTATTAGATATGAATCCCAGGAAGGCCGATGCAGAGTATACGTAGAGGAATAAGATGATGCGGTGGCAAATGAGTAGGAAGATGCATTGACAAACAAAAGAAGGTATATTAGAAGATGAACAGTACATTAGGAGACGAGGCAACAATTATTGATGATGATGTTGATGAGGATATTATTAGAAAATGACATAATTTATGATGATGATGACATGGTCGATCATTTCAACACCGTTTCTGAATCAGATGTTGGTATAGATGTCGATAAGTTGGATGAAGATGAAGATCTGGGAAAGAAGAATATTGATACGGATGTTATGTTAGGAGTATGAGCTAGTATGTTATAACTTTATATTTTAATATGTAGGAATTATTTTCTTTAAATAATTTACTAATTATGTGGGTTTATTGCATGTTGTTTATTATTTCAAACCAATAATAATGGGCTTACTATTATACGAGGCTAAAATAAGTATGTATTTATACAAACACATATTGAAAATTTTGTTTACGACCTTAATTAATTTTTGGTTTGTTCGTATTCTATTTCATAGATTGGGTATTGGGAAAATGAGAGTGATGTGAGGGGCCATATAGGCTTCCCCCTTCACGTGGTTAGCCTGTTCGGTACATAATAAATTATTCTTGAAACCAAGAGAAGCTCATTCATATTTATTTAATTTGCATTATCGTAAATGTCATCATTGTTGTACGATTATTGCGGCGCCAAAATTGTTGAGGCTCTTGTTGAAAACATTAAAAAGTGCATTTTCTTTAGGAATTTTTGCGTGCCATAATAATTTTGTGCGAATGACCATTTTCTACTTGAAGTGTGCCATTTCGTTTTAGGGCACCCACCCAAACACGTTAAGGTCGGGTCGTTTCATTTGAGGGTGCTCGCCCAAACACATTCGGGTCGGGTTGTTTCGGTTCGACGAGCGCCTGCCCAAACGCATTTCGGGTTGGGTCATTTTTGGTTGAGGGTGGTCGTATCCGTTTGATAATTTTTGACCACATTGGTTCATTGCGCACATTCGTGCGGCCCTTTTTACATTTTCTCTCTTATGCCTTCGTTCGAGTTGGTCGCGCGGGTGTGATCAGGGCACCGCTAACGCGTTCGGGTCGGGACGGGTCGTTTCATTCGAGAGACGTCGTATCAAATTTGCTAAGTTGTGACCGCACGAGTGCCTTGTTCATGTTTGTGCGGCTTTGTTTGTTGTTTTCTCACGTGTGCCTTCGTTCGGTCGGATGCCTTGCGTGTGTTTCATTTGAGAGGCACCTCGCTTAGTTAGGGTCGGGTCGTTTTCGTTTGAGGAGTGGTAGTATCAAATTTTCTAAGATATGACCGCATGGGTGCCTTGTGCACATTCGTGTGGCTTCGTTTTTAATTTCGTTTTGGTGCCTTCGCTTGGTTGGGTGACCGTTCCGGTTGGTGCTAGCCCAAACGCGTTCGAGTCGAGGTTGTTTCGGTTGAGCGCCGCCAAACGCGTTTGGGGTCGGGTCATTTTGGTTGAGGGTGGCGTATCAATTTTGCTAAGTTGTGGCCGCATTGGTGCCTTGTGCATTTTTTTGTATTTTGTTTCCTCTCTTGTGCCTTCATTTGGTGTGTGTGATGTGATCGAGCACCGCCCAAACGTGTTTGGGTCGGGTCGGGTGGTTTCGTTTGGTGGTCGTATCAAATTTGCGAAGTTATTTGCACCGATGCCTTGTGCACATTTGTTATTACATTTTTGTTTGATCGCTTGTGCACGCTGACGTTCGGTCGGGCGCGTCATGTTGTTTCGTTTGATGGCCTTGCCAAACCGTTTGGGTCGAGTCTCGTTTGAGCGGCGAAGTATCCAAATTGCAGTTTTGACCACATGGGTGCCTTGTGCACATTCGTGTCAGCCCATTTTTCCATTTCGTTTGAGCACCCACCCAAACTCTCATTTTGGGTCGAGTCGTTTTAGGTTAACCTTTGCCAAATGCGTTCGGTCGATCGTTTGATTAATTAACCGCCCAAACGCGCTTGGGTCGGGTTGTTTTTTTCGGTTGAGGTGGCGTATCAAATTTGCTAAGTTGTGACCACATTGGTGCCTTGTGCATGTTCGTACGACCCATTTTCCGTTTCTCTCTTGTGCCTTCTTTCGAGTTTGGCGTGTAGTGTGATCGGGGGTGCCGCCCAAATGTGTTCGGGTCGGGTTGGGTCATTTCGTTTGAGGGCGGTCATTTAAGAATTTGTAATTTGTGACGCATGAGTGCCTTGTGCATGTTGGTGCGACTCTTTTTCATTTGATTGCTTGTGCCTTCGTTCGATCGGGCGCGCCATCATTTCGTTTGAGGGCACACCTTGCCCAAACCGTTCGGAGTCGGAGTACGTTCGTTTGAGGGCGGCGCTTATCCAAATTTGCTAAGTTGTGACCACATGGGTGCCTTGTGCACATTCGTGTGACCCATTTTTCGTTTTGTTTGAGGGTGCACCTTTCGAAACCGCTCGAGTCGGGTCGTTTCGGTTGAGGGCGCCTGCCTAAACGCGTTCGGTCGAATGCGTTTTTGGTTGAGGGCGCACGGCCAAATGCGTTTGGAAATGAGTCATTTCGGTTGAGCACGGCGCGTATCAAATTTCCCCAAAGTTGTGCACATAGGTGCCTTGTGCACGTTGCGTGCGGTCTGATTTACATTTTTTTCTCCTGGTACCTTTGTTCGATGGGTCGGGCACGGTGTGTAGGGAACACCCACCCAAACGCGTTTTTGGGTTGGGTCGGATCATTTCGTGCGAGGGCGGCCATATAATTTGCTAAGTTGTGACCACACGAGGTGCCTTGTGCATGTTCGTCAGTAGTTTATTGTTTGCTCGCTTGTGCCTTTGTTCGGTCGGGGCGCGCTATGTCGTTTAGTTTGAGAGGCGCCGCCTGAACCCATTATATGAAGAAAATTGCATGTTTATCCTGCATGAAGGATGCACTTGGTTTTATGACCAAGTTGGGCAGGACTTCACCCTTCCTAAAATTATTCACTTCTATCACATTCGCAATGTTGAATTCCTATGATACTATCTAGAACTGCGACTCTGCTCTACGGCTAGAATGATTTAATGGAATAAAAACTTATCAGCATGACATGTTGTACTATGAGACTACTAAGAAGCTTAAGTATGGTAAATCCACCTTCGAGTGTCATTTTAACATAAAGCATGAAAGTTATCTTAATTGTCAATTTTATGGGTAAGAGACATTTTGAGCCCTTTTTAACCCTTGGGGAAGATTAATTAAATATTTATGAATCTTAATATTTATAAATTAATATTTATCAATCTTAATGATTATAAATTATTTAATTTTATATTTGTCACTTCAAAATTTTTATTATGAAAACCATTTTAAATTCATTTTTTTTCTTTTTATTGTTTGTTCATTTAATCTTTTAAAAACTTTATTTGTTCATTTAGTCTTTTGAAAAGTTTGTTTATTTCGCCGAGTGCGTTCGTGCTGAACCTCGACCACAACCACTTGGTTTCTTTGACACCATTTATCTTGTATCATCGATCCTATGGTGCGGAAAGTAGACGGATAATAAGGTTCCCGACCATCTCTTTCGGCATTTCGCGCTATTCCCACTCGGTTGGATGTCGAGGAGTTGGAGGCACCGAAATGCTGGAGGGTTGCTTACCAGGTTGGTTTCAACGGCTTAGTCATGGCCTTCCTGTTTCTAAAAACTCATTACGCGTGAAGCCCATGTCACATTTTGCCTAATTTTTCTATCTTTCAATGAGGGTTTGCAAGACGGGGTCCTTCGATTTTACGGTATCTCAATTCCTCCTTCCCTTTGGAGTCCTTCTACGACGACTTCAACAACCTACGGTAACTCGGCATGGTAGGAATAGGTAATCCACTCGGATGTCTCTTATTCACAGATCATTTCTTTTCTAGCCACTTGTGTTTTCTTTTTGTTACGATTAGATGGGTAACTCCGAGGTGATTTACATAATCTTTGCGGGGGTTTCGGGGAATTTGCGGACATTAGGCGACCACAAGCAAGTTGAAAGGATGCGGATGAAGTCATCTTTCCCGAGGATGCACGATGGCATTCACGGAAATAGGTACTCATAAAATTACTACGAGCTTCGATTCTATGCGTAATGCCTTCGACGATAGTTTATAATACTTCGGGGTTTAGGGGTTTTTAGTGCGCGGATGAATTGGGCTCGTTTAAATGATATTGCCGATTTCATTTTAGTCGATATCGAGTAAAGTCTTTCTTCCTACATAATATTTCCGGCTCTTTCGGTGAAAAAATTGATTAACTATTATTCATACGATGTTCTTTGATTTTTATTTTGTAGTACTATTGATTAGGATTTTGGGTATATATATAAGTAAATAAGAATGGAGCTCCACTGGCATGCGAGTAATATCAGTTCTCTCCCATATTAAGGGTTAGGATGAAATATGGAATATTCCTGTGAATTTGTAAAATTCCTTATTCCTTGCTCCCTGAACATTTTACTGCTTGGAGTCTAGAGAAAACCTTGATAACCTAATATTATGTATCTTCAAAACCGATTCGGATCGAGGCAGTATCTCCAAGTTTTTCAAGTGTGATCAAACTCTTCGAGGGAGGTAGTGAGGAAGAAGAAATACTCAACACGAAAATGCCCTAATTGAGTGCTACCCCTACGCATACCTAAAACAATCGCTGCCATTACCTTCCTTCCTTGTATACGATTTTCAATAACCACCGCATTTGTTATCTCTATCCTCTGAGTCGATGGTAGCCCCACGGTACACGAAACAAATATGTAATACAATGTATGTTTTGATCATAAAAACGATTCAGTGATCTCAATCTCTTTGGTTTTTTGGGTGGCTCTATATATATATCATAAACGGGGAGCGAGGAGATGAAAATGAGATAATTAGAGCGATGCTTGAGATGCATATGAATCATGTTTGTTTGTGAATACTTTCCTCTCATTTTCATTCTTCAACGGTAGTGGTGGATTGTGAGAGGAGCAGGTTCCATGGCCAAAACAAATTTCCCTTTGTTTGGGGAGACGCGAGTTTCAATTCCCCCCTCTCTCGGAGCTTTCAAAATCATTTATGCAAATCACAAATACCCCTGCGAAGCTCGGTTTCTCTCTACGATCCATAATCCGCTCAAAGCATTCATTCGCAATTTTTCCCTCGTCCTCATATAACACAATAATTTCTTCTCACAGTTTCTTCTTTGGAGGAATTGGATGTTTTCATGTGGGACTGCGGGCGGATCTTCAACATGGCATGGATGAATCCGTACACCTTCGAGCATTCGAGCGAGCGAGGAGTTGCCCGATCTTTCAGGCGAGGATGCCCAGGGGGCCATGTCCAGGAATACCGGAGACATTCTCGCGGCTAAATCGGCGGTACAATGCCACTAATATTTGCCTCTTGCCTTCCAACACTAGGTGAAGATCATCGATTATCCTCTATACCCTCATCGAGGACTTGTCCTGGACATGATTGGAACTTCCTATTCCCTCGGGGACATTCGCGGACCATAAGGGCCATGAGCTATAATGACTTAATGTCTTCTTGGCACATAAGCCTGATTCATAGTCCTTTCCCCTCGAATTAAAATTAAGAGCCTTCTCTTGCTACTAATGGATCTTACTCACCGAAATGTGATATTCTAACGAGGATGTCGAACGAATTGTCAAATTTGGGCGAAACTGGTAACATCAGGTGTTATTCCATAAATTGACACTCAGTACACTTAACCTTAACATTACATTTTCACTAAGTTTATCTAAAACTAGATTTGAAAATACACATGGAATGTAGAGGTAGGTCTTGCATATCAATATCTTGATTTAAAAATGCGACTGAACCTTTCTTTGATGTATATAGGCTAGAAATTGAATCTTCACCGGTTCTAGATCAATTTTTCACATAAGACAATTTTAAAGTTCTTCATTTATATTCTGTGTTATCTGGGTTGGTTTTGCCATAGCATATAATTTCCAACATATGTTGATATTTATATACCAATGTGAAGGCAGCAATAAAGAAGTGGTATCTCCGTTGTTGCAGCCCTACCCTCTATTTCCTTCCATTTTGTGCTTGAAAGTACGGAGTTATAAAAAATCATTTTCTTATCTAATTCGGAATTTCGGTCAAACATTCCTAGACAAGGTTGTAAAGCATGTGATTCTCTCAACTTCATTAGATAACACATTGAAACCCGGTATATTTTCTTCCATCTTCTGCCTTGTTGTCTGAATAAAACGAATAAAATATCATCCTATTTTCTAATTGAAATTTTAATATGGCATTTGTACATAAGGTAGTAAAGCATTAATTCTCATCATCTCCATTTGATAGTGCCACGAGCCTTGATTCCACAGTCTATTTCTTCCATCTTCCTCCACGACGATGGCTTGATACATCCTCTTGTCTAATTGAGCATTTCAATATGAAATTTGTACATAAGGCTTGTAAAGCATGTAATTATCTTCTTCATTACATAGCACACACGAGGCCTCTTTCATGGTTTATTTAGTTATTTTCTTTTATCCTCTTGTTTGACAACGACCTTTATGCACCCACGAGAAATATTGTTGGAACATTGAAGTGACGGAGTTCTGCTGGTTTCGAGCCGAAACCTATCACCTCGGAGTACGCTACTGTGATAATACTTTTTAAAGACTACTTCCCTTGTTTTGGTAAAACAAGCTTGCGGTTGTTGATGAATCTTTGAAGGATTTTTTTTGTTACTGTATCTAGGTGATCATTAGACTTGTTACTGTTCGAGGGTGATAATTGATTTATAATACTTTAATTTTATTTTACGGATTTCATTCTTTAGATTATTTGGAGGAGATCATTGAAATCACTATTTTGCATTGGTGATTTTTGAATTAATGTTTTCGAGAGAATTTTACTTCATTTCCAGGTTTTAATTTCTTGGTTTTCTACTACTTTTATCATTTCCACTTTGTTTCCGAAAACATATACGGGGATAAATAAATTTATTCCAATCCCCCTTTCTTAATTCCTCGATATGTTTCCAATGAGAAACCATGATTTTATTATTGAAATCAACTGTTGGGTGATTTTTGAAGTATAATTTCGTAGAATTTTTATTTTATTTCTAAGTTCTTTAAATTTTCTATAATTATTTTCCTTTATGTTTAAAGCCCTAGGGATGCCTCCTTATCCTTAAAAGGATGAGGAAAAGAAGCGAAAGTAGAGGTGAAAAGCCAAGATGATTCGTTGAGTTAGGGTATTTGCCAAGGATTTAGGACCGTGTCTAACTATGGGGAGAACTAGAGTAAAAATATCTTGATTTGATAGCAAGCTCTTCAAGGGAGTCTAGAGAAGCTGACTTCGGTAGCCATAATGAGACAACTACGGGAAAAATACATGGCTACTCTAGAATTTTGTACTTCTTTTGGCAATAGTGTGGAATTTTAAGGATGCAATATACAAAAATAACCTCTCGGAACATTCATTCACATTATCCTATCCTTGAATAACACATGCAAAATTTCAAATAAATTCAATGCTCTACCAAAATTTCATTAATTAAGGCACATTAAAAACCATAAGACAAGATTCCATGCATTAGACATTCAATAGATTAGAAATATAGCATTAAAAAGCACTTACGAAGATAATGAAGAATATATCCCATCCACATAAATGCAACATGAAGCTCAAGAGAGATAGCGGAATTTTTTAAAAATTCAAGCTCCTCGATCTAGGGAGGTAATACATTAATCCTGGTTTTAGATGGGTTTGTTCGATGTGTCGATCGTTGCATCAACCAATTGCACCTATTACATGAAATTGTTTCGATACAATCTAACACATTGAAAATCGAGTGACAATGCCAATAGATTTGTAGTTGCACAAAGCATAGGTTTTTCATAGTCGTTTCACTAGACAAAATTCCTTTAATCTTTGCTAGTCTTTGCATAAACAACTTCTTGCATCCAATTCATTATCAGCTCCATTGGGAATAGTAGCACCATCTTTCATTTGGACATCATCGGATGTATCCATTGCAACGGAGTGTTTGAGCCAAAGCATTGTTTCCATTATTAGAAACATCACCACAGACAGTAGAATTGTTCGGCATGCGCACTTCTGGTTCCTGCTTCTTGGGCTCGGGAAGTTGGTTTCTAACATTTATCGGGGAAAGCGATCAACATACTCTAAAAGGTACAACATTGGAAGAAGCTACAACTTTAGTGTGTGGAATGTTTTCCTTTCTTGGGTATCTAGCTAGGGCTATCTTGCCATACACTCGGGCTGCGGGAGAATTTTTGCAGCACATCCGTGACTTAGCATGGAGAGTAATGGGAAGGGAGTTTCTATTGATGGTGTACCCCTCAATTTTGAGGGTACAGTGAAATATATTTTGGAGAAAGCTGGTGCAAATGACTGACACAAATTTTACCGGTTGAAGTCATCGGGGTCGTGTAATTCCTTGTGATTTTATTGGCATCATTAAGAGCCAACAACCACATTTATTTACAAGGGAATTTGTGAGTAACCATGATGAGCTCATGTCTAACTTTTTTCACAGTAGGATGCTCTTACTTGTGGGAGGCTCACGAGGAGTTGAGGAATAGAAAGTTGCGATCATCTTATTGCATACCATCGGGCATTCTGCGGGAATCGGCCATCGCTGACATCTTGCTACCATCATTGATAGCATATAATGTAGGCCGGTTGTTAGCGATGTATGAACACGGGATTGGAGTTAAGGTTTCATTTGGGGCATTAATTCCTTTGACCAATGGGGCATGGAACTTGGCAAGTCATTGGCATCTCATGTACGAGCTCGGTATGAACTTGTCTCGCAACGAAGGAAGCAGGTTGGGGGCTTTAGCCCAACACGCGATGTTGATAAAACGATACTTGAAGGTAATCGGATACTAAAATATATTGTTCCATTTTTCAAGTGCGGAAAATGTGCATTCTAGGGTTATATTAAATTTATAGTTACAATAGCACTTTCAGAACTTTCCATTCAAACCATTCATATCATACCAACAAACCACGATCTAATCAATGTTCATTTACGGAAAAATGCTCCAATTATTGTGGACTTTATTGCTCAAAAATCATAGTACATACTTTTCTATTTTTTGAGCACCGGTCGGTATTTTGATTTTGAATGGTAGTCCTTATTTTGGTATTTGAATAGAGAGCTTCACTTATGTATAAAGCTTTACTGTTAGGTAGAGCACTTTTGATGATCGGAATCGATATTATTTTTGTTATAAGCGGGAACCTAGTCTTTGTTATAAGCGGGAACCTTTGAAAGGATTTGTTGCGAGGGGGTAACTCTATGATGTTGGAAAGCGAGAGGAGGTGTCTTGCACTCATGCCACTAATCCTTGGGCATAATTATGGTTCTCTCCTTTGTTACTTTATTCTAGAATAAAGGAAGTGAAATTGTTAGGCGACCAACGGTTGCAAAAATTGCAAAATTGTTGATTGTGTTAGTGAGAGTTCTACCGGGACTTTGAATCAAATCGGGTTTGTTTCTCTGTGAATTATTGTATGGATATTTACACACATAAGTTTTAGGTTCATTTTGATGAAAAATGAGGTTCAAGTATGTATATTTTGAGAACCCGGTTAATATTTATAACTTGTTAGAGTTTTTTGGGGAAATAAAGTACGTACTCACGAGTTTTGAAACTTATAATCAATTGAATTGGGCATTTGTATGTTATAGTTTGGTTTTGAATTAGCAAAAAACTTTAAATTCGGGGAAGGGACTAAAATTTGATTCTTCATCGCCCATATATATTTCACCATATAAATATATATATAGAATTACCTTCGCTATACTCGATGGTCTATTATATTGATGTATTGTGCCTTATTGCTTGATTAAATATATGTTTGTTTAACCCTTAGTCCGAGGTTTTATAAACGTACTTGTAGATATTTCAATGGTTTTGAATGTACTCTATTTTAGCCCATGGTGAATTTAAGTAATTTCTAATTTTTATTACCGATAGATTATGCGGCCCTCTATCATACATTATAGTTTAATTTTTAATGTAAATAATCACTTTGACAGAGTTTTATTCTCCTTTCTTTTTTTTCACTTCTTAATGGCATTAAAATGACGTTTGTTGGTAGTTTCGGTTTTTTGTCTGGCATTTGAAGATTCTTCTACAAAATTTCCCATTAGGTCCTCATACCCACTCTTATTTCTTATAATTATTCTTGTGTTGGGTCTTATACCCACTTGTATTTCTTATATTATTACTATTGTTGGGTCTTTATACCCACTCGTATTTCTTATAGTTATTAACGGTGTTGGACTTCCTATGGGACTTTGGGACTTTCTACTCGCCCTTACGAAACACATAAGTATATATAGATTTACAAAAACATGAATTGTTCCCGATAATGAACTTATATTTATTAAGTTGGAACTAACATGTTTCAATATTCACCATATATTCTTAAGAAGAATTAATTATCATATAACGGTGTGATAATGAAATTCTTTTTTTTTAAAAATATTTCCTTTCAGAGTCGAATACCAACACTTTAGTCGATTGTATATACGTTGAAATTGGGATGGTGTAAATGTGAAGAGAGTCTCTATATCCATCGGAAGAGCGACACTAAATTCGTCTAAAGTACGACGCCTTAAACGTCGGAAGAGCTAATGTGAGACTTGTGACGGTATTAACATAGGAGAGAGTTTCTATATAACGTCGGAAGAGCGATGCTTCAAATTTCGGATGAGCGACGTTTAATGATGTTTAATGATTTTTAATTTGCGTCGGAAGAGCGATGTTTAGGCCTCGGCGAGAAGAGCGATGGTTAATTTTCATCGGAGAAGCGACGTTTTCCATTATTGAGCGGCATTTTTTTGAGTCGGTAGAGTGATGTTCGATTTTCATTGGAGAGAAACGTTGTGTTTTCATTGGAAGATCGACGATTTGGATAACGTCGGAAAGATCGACGACATTACGGAAACGTCGAGGAAATAGTGTCGCACTTTCGACACTTTATTGAAGTGTCGAATTGCAACGTAATGGCTAACCACGTTTTTCTGCTGCACGCCTGTTGTCGCTCTTGCGATGCACATGTGTCGGAATAGCGATGAATTGGCCAGGTAGGAAATTGGGCCAAATGTGCTAGTGAGTCTAAGTGTGTTTTGGACCAAAAATTCATAAAACACACTCATTTATTGCAAAATGATATTTTTGAGTTTTTAAGGCGAGAACACTCTAGAATTAGGTGCAAATAGTTATTTTAGCATTTATTTCTTAGGATATTATGTGCCTTGGGCCTTGCATGGTTTCTTAGCCATAAATGACATTTTATGGTTGAATTTGACATTTTCAACCATATTTGGGTTTTTTAGTCCTCCTTTGCTCCATAAATAGAGCATGAGGCCCTTATGTATTTGGTTGGAATTTGATGAGCTTTGAGAGAAATATACATGGTTATATGAGCTTGGAGAAGAAATTAGTGTTGTGGAGTTAATGAATGGCTTGTTTGGCTTGATGATGGAGAAGCTTGTTTGCGGGATTTCTTAGCTTGGTGAATGGTGATATCTTCTTAACTTGTCTATGTTTTTATTTTTATCAATATCTTTCATCCTTCATGGTTTTCTATAAATCAGAAAAGTATAGGTTAGATTGTGCTCTTTGAGGCACCTTAGTCCTCTGATTTGTTATAGCCTTGAAGTTTTCCTTTCTGTTTGGTCGGCTGGGGAATTCTTGATTGCTCCTTAGGTCCACCTAAACTTGTTTTTGTTTCATGTATGGTTAGTATGCTAGTTTACAAATATGATTCACGTTATGCCCTACTTATTTGAAGCTTTCAAAAATCTATCTTGAAACCTTCCTTTGGAATATTGTTTGCTAGGTTAAGTCGAAAGGGTCCTCGTTCGATCTTGCCCTTTTTCCATGCCTACCAAATTGTTTCGAGTTACGTATAGTTTGATTTATGATGTTTAGGAGTTCCCTCTTCATAGATTAATTGTTGTGATCTTGTATGTTTTCCCAAAGTCTGGAGGGTGAATTTACTAAAGTTAGAAGCTCTTATGCTCTCTATGTTTCAGCATTTGAAATTTTTATCTTTGATATTTATTGGTTTAAAATATTATCATAGAGTAAATGTTTTACTTACTAGCTCTTTCTTAGTATCTTGTGCTAATCATATTTAAGACCTCCTTTTTCATAGGTATTTGACAAAGGATTCTTAATTTCCCTTTGCCCTACCTTATTCACAAACTTGATGTCTGCATCCCACTTCACTCATAAACTTAAAGGATCCATTAATCTTGCTAAATTGGTTTACCTTTGCACTACGATTCATTATTGAGACACCCTTCACTTTCATTGACTCCATAGCCCAATGGCTTTGTTAGAATCTCACTCCAATTATTCCGTTTGACCATCTTACCCAACCAAAACAATCAACAGAACCTATGCTTAATAACTAGCCTAAAATCAAAACCATAGAGTAAAAAGAACACATCCTTTGCACCCAGTAGAGCCTCTCTAAGTCCATGAAAGGTTAGGTCCTAGGACTCCAAAAGACTAGTTCCATGTTACCCTATCATTTGGCCTACCCATCTTCCAAATCACGGGATAGTAACAAAAAACGAGAAAAAGGTGTGTATTTTTTTTCGAATTACATAAGTCTCATTTGAAAAAATTAGTTTGAATTTATTCAAAAGGAATATTGAAGAATATATTTCAGTATTGAATTCTAAAATCCACCCCTAAAAAGTATTCAAGACCGGTTAAACCTTCAAAATGCTCTCTTATTACTCATGAAGACGAAAGGCGAAAGCATCGAGATATCAAAATTACAAGAGAAAGTGCACCTATCACGGAGAGCAACAAAAAATGAAATGGAAGGTTTGAAGAAAGGTGTGGAAGCTAAGATGAATGATTTGGAAGCTAAGATGGATGTCATGGAAGTTGGCATGGAAGCTAATATGGATGACATAGAAGCTAAGATCGATGAAAAAATGGAAAACATGAAGAATGATCTAAAAGTAGACATCGAAGGTTTTGGCAAAGTTATTCAAGAAATGTTTCCTAGTAATGAAAAGATGGTAGAAGAAACTCATGATGAGAACAAAATAAATGTTAATCGTGATTTCATAAACTCTAATGTTGGATGGAAGAACCACCATACTCCAAATATGGACATGAGGAAGTTTTTGTGGCAAGTATCCCGTAACATGGATACTACGGATGGAGCAATATTTTGATCTCAATAATGTGAAAAACACACAAAAGGTACGCATTGCAACTTTACGTTTGAAAAAAATACATTTGTGGTATCGATGGCTTTGCTCACGTGAAAAATGTCACTTGGTCAATTTTTACGGAGGAAATGATAACACATTATGAGGATACAAAAAACAACACCTTCTTTAACTTGATTGATAAATCTCAAACAAAAGGGTTTAATGGTGGAGCACATTGAGGACTTCCAAAGAAATTTTAATATAAGGGTAATTGATATTCCGGAGAGGGAACCTGAAGATTGATGTCTTCATAGGGACTTTAAAGGATAGCATCCAACATGAAGTTCGATTTTGGGAACACGATTCATTGGAAAAGGCATTCGGGTTGGCAAGAAAAATTGAATGTAAAATTATGGCGACAAGGAAGCATACCACTCACATATATAAATATGGAAGTGTTGCTACTCCCTAGACTTCCAAAAACTACGAGTTGACACCACAACAATTGGAAGAAAAAAGAGAAAAAGGGCTTTGCTACGATTGTGATAGAAAATACACCAAGGTCATAAGTGTGATGAGAAGAAATTATTTTACATAGATTGTGAAGAGGAAGAAGAAAATGAACAAGAATCTTCAAAAGAAGAATATATACACTAGGGAACCAACCCTAGAAGAGGAAGAAATGAGTTCGACAATATCGTGTAATCCATTGGTAGATTACCCCTCCTCAAACTCTCGAATTAGAAGGACATATCAAGAAGAAAAAGGTAATAGTGTTGATTGATTCGGGTAGTAACCATAATTTTATTCATTGTAAGGTAGCAGAATTGAATTGTTTCCTATAACGAACACCGGAGAATGTCAAGTGATGGTTGAAAATGGAGGAACTATAAATTTCTCTTTAAGAGAAAATTCCATAATATAAAGCTAACCATGGGGGAATATGTATTGAATATTCCAATGCTCTCCATTCAATGGGAGGTGTTGATGTTGTACTAGGAGTACAATGGTTACAATCTTTGGGGACGATAGCTTTTGGTTTTCCAAGAACTTTTTCTTGAAATGAAGGAGAAAGGAAGTCAAATTACGGGGTATCGCGGGGAATCCAGGGAAAAGATAATAAGCCTACAACGTCATGAAAAATCTTCGAAGAAATAACAACGCGAGCGTAGTCACACAATTATGATCACTAGAAGTTCCAACATCAAAATCATCTATTTCTCTAGATCTCTAGAAAGTCTTGGACAATCATTCCAAGGTGTTTGAAAATCCCGGAGGACTCCCACCTATTTGTGATCGTGAACATGATATTCATTTGATTACGGAAGTGTTCCTCCAAACATGGGAGCCTTATAGATATCCTTATGTCCAAAAAGAGTGAAATTAAACATATGATTGCGGAGAAATGTTAGAGGTTGGTATAATTCAACCTAGTCAAAGTTCTTTCTTTGCTCCATTAGTATTGGTGCACAAGAAGGATGGATCATGGTGCATGTGTCTAGATTATAGGGAGCTCAATAAGCTCACATTAAATATAAATTTCCCATTCCTGTGATTGATGAATTTTTGGATGAATTACATGGAGCAATTTATTTTACCAAGTTGGATCTTCGTTGGGATATCATCAAATTAGAATGAAGGCGAAGATATTCCAAAAACAACATTTCAAACTCATGAGGGTCATTATGAATTTTTGGTCATGCCTTTTGGCCTTACCAATGCACCTTCTACATTTAAAGGGTTGATGAATTCCATTTTCCAAGCCCTTCCTTCAAAAATTTGTGCTAGTATTTTTTGATGATATACTAATCTACAACATGTCTTGGAAGGATCATGTTCAACATGTTGATAAAGGTGCTCAAACTATTATGGGAGAAACGATTATATAAAAAAACATCCAAATGTTTCTTTAGATGCCGAGGTGGAATATACGGGTCATATTGTATCTCATGAGGGTGTTAAGGTAGGCCCTAACAAAATTAAATCCATCGAGGATTGGAAATTCCCCACAACCATAAAGCGATTGCGAGGATTTCTCGAGTTAACGGGGTATTATCACAAGTTTGTTAAGAATTATGGGAGAATACTTTGACACCTCTAACAACATTATTGAAGAAAGGTCATTTCTTAGACTCTTGGAAGCAACTAAGGCCTTTTAATATCTTAAGGAGGCAATGTGCCTAGCTTGGGTATTAGCTACGCCGGACTTCACGAAACCTTTGTTGGCAAATTTGATGCCTCGGGAAGTGGAATTAGTGTTGTTTTAAAGCGAAGGAAGACCCATTGCTTTTAGAGTCTTTCCAATCAGGGAAAGTATTTACGAAAAAGCTATTTATGAGAAGAAATGTTAGCAATACTACATGCACTAAAAGAAATGACAACCTTACCTAATGGGAAGACACTTCAGATGGCGGGTCATGATAGTCTTAAACACTTTTTGGAACGAAGACTATCTTCGAAGAGCAACAAAAATGGGTCACAAGTACATTGGGTTATGAATTTGAAATAATCTCTGAAAGGAAGCTAAATGTTGTTGCAAATGCACTAAAGAAAGAATGAAGAGGTGGAAGCATTGCTTTGTGCCATTTCTATTATCTGACAGTTGAATAACCAAAGAAGACGAGGATGAATGGAAGAAGGACGAAAAGTGTGGACAATAATTCAAAAGTTGCGGCAAGATCCTAGTACATCGATACATTTAGTTGGAAAAATGATTCCTTATGGTACAAAAGATCACTTATATCTTTGTAAGAGTTTAAATAAAACAAAATATTCTTTTTGAATTGCACACTTCTCTATGGGGAGGACACTCGGAATTTTTAAAATGTTACCACGAGGTGAAGAAAGATTTTTTTTGGGATGGCCTTAAATATGATATTCAAAATTTTGTGGCGGAATGTTTGGTTTGCTAGCAAAATAAAGTTGAGACAATTAAGACACGGGTCTTCTACAACCTTATCCATTCCAAGTCAACATTTGGAGGAGATTTCAAGGAGTTTATCACGGGTTTACCTAGAGTACGAAGGAAAGAGTGTCATCATGGTGGTAGTTGATATAATTACCAAGTATGAACACTTTTTTGCATTATCTCATCCATTTAAAAAAAGAGAAAGTACGGTTGCTACTACATTTATCGACACAAGTCAAAATCTACATGGAAACCCCAAAGTTTATTGTGAGCGACAGAATCCCATTTTCTTAAAATTTTTGGACGGAGTTATTTTCTTGTTTGGGTACTCAATTAGCTCATAGCTCATCTTATCGTCCTCGATCTAATGGTCAAACCGAGATAGTGAATAAATTTTTGGAAGGATACCTTCGTTGTTTGTATCGATAAACAAACACGATGGGTCAAGTGTTTACCTCTCGGCCCCAGATGGTGGTATACCACTTCCTTCCATGCGGCAAAAATGACCCCATTTATGGCACTTTATGGATATCATCCTCGTCCATCCCCATCATCTTTAAGATAAAATTCTAAGGTTCAAGCGGTGGAAGATCATTGAGCATCAACAGAAAGTTCTCCAACTCTTAAAGGATAACCTAAATTTGTAGCACAAAATCAAATGAAACAACGAACCGTCAACATGTCAGCGAGAGAAATTTTTGATGCGGGGGGTGGGTATTTTTACGGCTACAACCATACAAACAAATGTGTCTCCCTCAAGAAAGCTAAGAAGGATGATAAATTATCTCCAAAGTACTATGGTCCTTACAAGGTGTTGCAAAAGATTGGTACTCTAGCATACAAATTGGAGCTTCATGCTTCTTCGCGAGTGCATCAAAGTTTTCAGCATTAAGGGTTATAGGTGAAAATCTTCCCGATTCCAAACAATATTTCTAGAGAACTTGATGAGGAAGGAAAAATCATATTGGAACTTTAGTGGTCACGGAAACAAGAACTCGACGGCTACGAAATTGATCAATTTCGAGTATCTCATCAGTGGAAGAACTTACCCATGAAGATTGTCTTGGGAGGATGATAATTTTATACGGAAAGCACCTAGAGCTACTCAAGCATTGAGGACAACACTTTTTGAAGGAGAGCGGCATGTTAGGTCCCTATATTACTAGTTTATTCCTTTATTGTTATTAGTGTAGCCCACTTTAACAGCTATTTTTATTGTTGTACCCCTGTAACTGATATTGTTATTATTGTGCCCTTACATTATTATTATTGGGTCGGCTAGGATTATATTGTGGCCCGAAGTGGACTCCTATATATAGAAGGAGGTTTTGGTGATTTGTATCATCCAAGAATTGTTCATTTATGTAATGTATTGGAGGTTTCCCCTTGAAGTGGCTGATTTCTAAGGTGCGATCTCTCTTTCTTCTATTTTTTGGAGAGTTTGGTTTCCTCACATCTTTAAATAGCCATTTTTGAGCTCTTAGATTAGCGAAGACATCAAATTCTATCCAAATTTGGAAAATTTCGAGAATTTTTTAGCATTAAAGAGTTGAGTTCTAGAGTTGATGGTCAACATTAAAACACCATTGAATATAAGACTTCAACTTTTGCCATGTTTTTGGTTTGCGGTCTTCCTTAAACCACCATATTTAGAGAAAAAATTTAGCCGGTAAATTTTTCCTCATCTCTTTGCTTAGAATCAAATAAACCCCTTGATTAAGGAAGGAATGTTAGACACCTAATATGTAAGGGCTATAGTGTGAAATATGAATTTTCACAAGGAGTCGAGGACCTTGGAATATGAATCCGATAGTATGAGGAAATGTATTTGTATGTACATATGTTTAATTAAATGCATTCACACTTTTTATCTCTAGTCTGCTGTGACAAGAAGAACAAAACGTTGCTAGTGTTAAGAGAATATAAATGTTGCAAACTAAAAACAAAATCCCATAAACTATATAGTGAAATTGGGAGGTGCACAACACCTAAAATACCATTGGAAAAAAAATGGCTGTAAAGTTTGGAATTATAACAAATTAAAAAGCGGAATTATATTATTTTAAAGTTTACAACTTATTCAAAATTTAGATCTCTTTTCAAAAACATTTTTCATAATCATTAATATTTAAAATAATGAGCATGATCACAGTTAACATCTACTAAGACAAATATATTCTACCATACCTTAAAGGTAATATATTTTTCAAAATTCTTTAACATTTATTTCTATGCTCAAAATCATTCGGAGAAGCACTCTAGGATCACCATATTTTTTGTTGACTTAAAGGTTACAAGAAGATGCATTGGTGTGACAAATATTTTGAAAATTAAGATCGGGCCCCAATTATAATATGGACACTCTAAGAGAGGTGTTCTTCATCTTCGACCTTCTTAGTTCACAAAGGTGAAAAACTCTTTGATTCCATAGTATTTTGGGAGTGAACCAACACTCAATTTCCTTACGAGCTAATGAGAATTTGTTCTTATTTTTAACAATTCTATTTTTCATCTTAACATTAGTCAAGATAAAGAGATACTTTTGATTTTGATATTGGGCAGTCGCCTCCTGTAATATTTTGGTTCATTTTCCCCTCTAAATCTTTATCACCCCACAGTTTCTCCTTAAATTTTGAAGTAATAGTATTTTTAAGATTATGTAATGCGCAAAATGATCTTCTCCTTTATCTCGCGAAGATTAGCGAAGGCGAGCATACTTATGCCATCTGACTTAAGCTAAGGTAGGGAGGTTTTTAGTGGAATAAAAAGAAATTTTAAAAACCTTTTGGCTTTCATGTTTGTTTAATTTATTCTTATACATAAGATACCAAGTCATATCCATGCTTTCAATGGTGTAAAGTTTTTCTTCAATTAGGAGGATAAGATTAGAGATATTTCTTTTAATCTTGAGATTGTAGGTTATGAACTTCTTTTTGATCTATTCTATCTTCCTCCATGAATCTTTGGAGATCTTGAAACCCTAAACCTCACATCTATATAAAATAACGGGAGTGACGAGTCTCGAAAAAGGAAGTTATTTTTATCTCATATCAAGATTTGTTGATTTGCAATTTTTTTCAAACCCATATTAAGATTTCAATCCTCCATTTATTCTTTTCTCAATACTATAATTTCAATTGAGCTTGTGATGGATATTATTTCCAAAATATACATGTGGAAGAAACTTCATCAATTATTGTATATAAAAAAATCATATATGATCTTTTCCAAATTATACAATTCAAAAAATAACATAAGAAATCAAAACAAAATAATTATTTTTTTATTAGTATTTAACAATATTGATTTCAATAAACAATAATGTTATTATAATCATCATATGTTATTAATTTTTAAATAATTAATACATTGTAAAGCGTTCTTATTTGAAAACAACCACTAAAGAGGTACTTTGTACTATTATGTACGCGTTGATGTTCTGCATGTTGAACAATTGAAACACTATGGACCATAGGATTAAATATGGTTATTAATTGGTTAGGTAGGTAAATCGAACACACCATTTATCTATCCATATTGGATTTATCTATCCATATTGGATTCGAGCACAAGAAGAAGTGGCCCCCACTTGTTGAACGCACCGACGAAGGCTTCCTTGATTATGATGAGTTTTTCCATGTTGTAGAGATGTGCTTAGGCGGGAGATACGTTGAAACGAGAATCGTCGGTCGGGAAAATACGATTGCCCTTTTCGGAAAAAGAGGTTTTCGACATCCTGCAAAAGCTCATGGGCCTTTATATTGATTTGTTCGGGCGAGTGACTATGTTCGGCCCCATGCTCGTCCGTCCTTATCTACTCCTTCCACAGCATATACGGACATGGATCACGAGCGGTATAAATAAAATTTATTTATGATTAAGAAGCTGCTTCTTGATAAAAAAGCTGAATCAATTTCTTTCTTATGATTAACGCACTCTACGGTCTCGGTATTTGTTGCCATCACTGCAGGCGACTAAATCAACAAAAAATTGATGGTTTAAGCCAGCCTCCTTGTGATTTAGGGCCTTGTCCTCCTCGTACATAATCTATCCACCGAAAGTTGCGGGAGGCTATACTCGAGATGGGGTTCCTCTTTGCGAGTAGTTTGGGTTGGGGGTTTTTAACTCTCATGATGGGGTTACTGCGGCACGGAGGTAGTTGAACTAGTAGATTCACCTTAAGAAAATCCGGTTGCGGAGCCATCCCACACAATTCGTAGAAGTATTTATAGAATGCCCATGATGGGAATCATCATGCGATTTGTTCCTCTAAAATATGTGGCAATCAACTGCGCGGATCTATGAATGCGGTAAGGTGACTTCTTCGGATGCATTGTATTCTAGCATGATCGAAGAGATCACAATCATGCTTGCTAATCGAGATGCACAGATACTAAAACAATTGTACGATTCCTGTGTATACTTCCATCTTTCAATTTCCTAAGGCAGAGGTTTCCATAAGTTTGTAATCGGGCCTCTTGCCGAATTGGGCGATGGGTACTCAAAGAAGATAATTAAGATTTTTTTTAAGAAAATGTAAAATTCAAACCTATTATTATGCATCTCGGTGGTAATTAAATATTACGATCATTAAACGTGGTACATATCGACGGATTACATTATTTGCTAAATCTAAATCATAGTATGTGGTGTAATTATGTTAATTAGTATTGTTATTAATTTTGGATGGAGTATATTACTGCGAAAAATTCAAGTTAATGAAAAATAATCAAAATAAATAATATTTATAGAGCTCAAACATGTTATTATGAATTTTAGCGGGGGCCCGCGTATACGGACCGAGCGAGAAACAAACATACGGATAAATAAGATAATACGGTGCGGGGTTTCGGCTCCTCATGATGGGGTTACTGCGGCACGGAAGCTGGGTTGACCCTCGCCGATTCACCTTAAGCAAGCAGTGCGAGAGGCAATAGCATAAACATTTGGCCAGGGATTTACCCTTAAGAAGAGTCTCTAAATAAAGGGCGAGGTATAAGGAGGCAGAGGCAGGGTAAGAGGCCTTGTTGTGGTCGGATAGCACTTCCAAATGTGATTGTTGGGCGTTGTTCTTTTTTTCATGATTGAGATTTTCACTTTGTACTATATGCTTAAATATCCCCCAACTTTGTACGGTTTTCAAAGCATGTTCAATCCTATTTTCCAATATCTTTTATCTTTTATGGTTACAAAGTGGACATATATTGGGTCAAGGTGCTAGGTATTGGGGTATATTTATGTAAGGTGCAAAGAGGGTAATTATTTATACAGGTGTGAAGTACGAAGTTTAGATATCTATTATGCGAAGTTTTTCAGGACCTATACTCGGTCTCAAGCTCGGCCACATTGAAACTTATCTCATTCCGCGATAGGGGCGGAATACAACGAAGATGGAGCACATTGGATGCCTTAACACTTTTTTTCTCTTAACGGTGAATGGACTTCACGTAGGCTTATTTGTCTATTATTAATTGATTAATATTTGGTGAGTAATCATACTTCAATATTTGCGGGGAATGGCAACCTTGAAAGTTTCGATATGTTTCTGTATATTTGCAACCCCCCATACTGCACGGACGATTAATACTTAAAGGAAACAACACTTGAATATGTTGTTTTTTCCTTGGACTTTTATATTGCATTAGGAACTAGGGCATCAAGCCATAACGTGTCTTCTTTTGGGGCTAATCGGTTCGATGATACCAATCCAACGAACGAAAGAAGAGGATATTTCTTCAATTGGTTTGATTTCTAAATTAATGTTGGAACTCTTGTTTCCCGGCGAGCGTTATTGTATGGGTCCAAGACAATGTTGGGTGGGGATGGGGCTTTGCTATCCATAATAAAATTATTTTTACGGGGCACCATTATATAGACTCTAGAAACCTGAAGGCATTCCCTTCACATGATTATGCCGAGTAATAGTTGCATGATTGCATAAATTGCAAAGGAAGTCCCCTCAATATAGTTCAATGTTGTACGAGGTGCAAGACAAGCGTTGTTACATTATTGAGAAGCAAAAAAAGATAGAGCATACAAATGATCTCAAGAGTGTAGAACTATTTCAAATGATCTCAAGAGTGTAGAACGAGATGTTTGCATATTGTTACTAGAAACTAAGATGCGGAATCATGATGTGTACATTCTCTTTTCTTCTTTGGAAACTTTGATCGATCGCTTTATCAATTTCTTTCTCCTAACTCTGTCATATCTGAATATCCTTGCATAATTTCAACGTGTATTTCTTAGTAATCATACTTCCAATATTTTGCGGGGAATGGAAACCTTGAAAAGTTTCGACCTCTTGTTTACGCCTTGCAACCCCCATCACGCACGGACGTTAATACTTGAGAAAAAATACTTGAATATGTTGTATTTTTCCTTGGACTTTACCTTATTGCATTAGGAACTAGAGGCATCAATCTACTGCATGTCTTATTTTGGGGCTAATCAGTTCGATGATACCAATCCAACGGTCAGAAAGAAGGGTTATTTCTTCAATTGGTTTTATTTCTCAATTAATGTTGGAACTCTTGTTTCAGTGGTGTTATTGTATGGGTCGAAGACAATGTTGGGTGGGGATGGGGGTTTGCTATCCATAATAAAAATTGTTTTACGCGGCACCATTATATATGAACTCTAGAAACCTGGAGGCATTCCCCTCACATGATTATGCCCAGTAGTTGCATGATTGCGTAAATTGCAAAAGTCCCTCGGTATAGGTTCAATGCGTACGAGGTGCAAGACAAGCATTATGTTATTCAAGGAAGCCAAAGATATAGCATACAAATGATCTCAAGAGTGTAGAACTATTTCAAATGATCTCAAGAGTGTAGAGCAGGATGTTTGCATATTGTACTAAAAACTAAGATGCGGAATCATGATGTGTACATTCTTTTTCTTCTTTGGAAACTTTGATTAATTGCTTTATCAATTGCTTTACTCCTAACTCCCTTTCATCTCTGAATATCACGCATAATTTCACCTGCGGTATAACCATTTTTCCATCTTCGCCCATGAAGGTCATCCATCGTTCTCATTGCCTTCCGTACATAAATTGAAAAAGATGTAACAATCTTTTCATTTCACATAATTGGTTTTCAACTTGTTGTCAAGTCATAATGTTCTTTCAAATAGATAAGATGCATCCAAAATCTCATGGCTTCATGTTCTGAAATATTTAGCAAAGACATCCCCTCCATATCAACTTGTGGCATCTACGGTTTTCCCGAGGAATAATAGTCCTTGTAAATGGTGTTGGTGATCTTTAGCATCTTCTTGATTTTATGGCCATGTCTTGGAATGTAAATAATGTGAATGCTTTATCCCTCAACTGTTAGTGCATTCCTTATGGAACATGTAGTTCCTATTCCTAAGATTATATAAACATATCATTTTTATAAATTGCATCTTATTTTTCACCTTTTCGAGGAAAGACATAAAACAAAAATAGAAGTGAGTTTCACTTGCAAGTTGTCGAGCAATATTTAATCTATATACTCACTCATATATATACATTTTTTTTCACATTTCCAAGCGCAATCATAAAAGCTAAGGCATTGTTTAATACATATTTTCATATTATAATATATAACAACGAATATGAAAAAAAATTACTCACCTCATCAAAAAAAATTTCCAAATGGTTGAAAAGAAACTCTAAATTGGATATCCTTTTCGGTTGATCACATTCTATTTTTCTTAATTTTTCAAATATTTCCTCTTGTAAAAGGATAAGCTTTTGGCCCCCTCATGTTCAATATAAAAAACGCATAAAGGCTTGAAGGTTGAAATCCTTCCATTAGGTTCTATTATCCAAATTATACTTGGATGCCAAATGTCATATTGATCATCCTTTTTCCATCCCATTGTTTGACTATAAGGTATTGTCTTTTATACGTTCATTGTCAATGGGTTTTGGAGTACTAACGAGGAACTTGTCTTGAAGACGAGGATCAAATCCATCGATGCATTCGATCCTGCCTTGACTACGAAGTTGGGAGTGGAAGTGATATAATTTCAAGACCATATGTTCTGCGTGATACATTTTAGCCAGGAGCTGAGGAGGACGATATCATTACATAAGTCTTCACACCCCATTTCTAATAGAATCGTTTTTCCTTCTAATTTTTCAACTCTAAAGGTTGAAGGTTTTCGATTGGATCCTACATTTGCGAAGTCAACAAAACAAGCTACAACATTTCGTAAAACGAAATTAGAAAAATCGGATCTTACACTTATATATCTAAATCTATATTAATTAAGAATGATTAACAAAACTTGAGAACTTGATGCTGGTTTGATACATAACTCCTTTGGAAGATGGTTTCCTCTTCTCTTGTTCCAAAAAATTCTCTTAACAAATACTGTGTTACTCTTTTGGGGCTTTTCTATGAGTTCTTTCAATTTGGAAATATTTGTCACATTTACCCAATACAAATTTCTCCACATCATAGTTGGACAATAATTTCCAACAAGTGACATGTTTACCCTTTCCTGTCTTCCACCATCTCCATATGAAAATAGATGGGCTCCTACTACATATATTTTTCTAACCATACTTTTCGAACACTTGTATCTGGTGGATAACCAAGATTCTCAAACATCTACATCTAATGTTAATAACAATTTAACAAGCATCAATCTAAATTCTAGAAAGTTCCTTGTTATAGCCCAAATTTTGTCCTTGAACTTCTTGGGAAACTTATTAAAATGTTTACCAATATAAATCATTCAAAATTTAAATCTCTTTGAATGTCATCAATAGAATCCTCCATTAATGGACAAAGGAAATCATCATACGGATCGTATGAAATATGACAAGTGAGGCAGTGTTTAAAAGGAGAGAATTAGATATCTTGAATGGATTTCCACGCTTATCAGGACCAGTTATCGATTACGACGGAAACACGGAATATGTTCTCCTCTCTCCTCCTTTGACAAATCCTAAAGAAAAATGCGAAGTCATTGGAAAAAGGCTTCCATCGACCCTCGACACGGGAAAACTAAAATACGATAGAACTAGCACAGCAATCCAAAACCTACGAATAAACAAAGAAAAATTACTCACCTCATCAAGCTTGTTTTCCAAATGGTTGAAAAGAAACTTCAAATTGGATATCCTTTCGATTGATCACATTGTTTTTCTTAATTTTTCAAATATTTCCTCAAGTAAAGGAGGATAAGCTTTTGGCCTCCTCATGCTCAATATAAAACGCATAAAGGCTTGCGAGGTTGAAATCCTTCCATTAGGTTCTATTATCCAAATTATACTTGGATGCCAAATGTCATCTTGATCATCCTTTTCCCATCCACATTGTTTGACTAGAAAGTCTTGTCTTCACTCTGTTCATTGTCGATAGGTTTTGGAGTACTAACAGACATCTTGAAGACGGATCAAATCCATCCAATGCATTGATCTGCCAGGCGTAGAGTTGGGAGTGGAAGTGATATAATTTCAAGACCATGTATGTTCTGCGTGATACATTTTAGCCAAAAGACAGGAAGACCCTATCCATTACATAAGTCTTCACACCCCATTTCTAATAGAATCGTTTTACCTTCTAATTTGTCAACTCTAAAAGGTTGAAGGTTTTCAGTTGGATCCTACATTTGCGAAGTCAACAAAACAAGCTACAACCGTTAGTAAAATGAAATTAGAAAATCGGATCTTACACTTATATATCTAAATCTATATTAATTAAGAATGATTAACAAAACTTGAGAACTTGATACCTGGTTTGATACATAACTCCTTTGGAAGATGGTTTCCTCTTCTCTTGTTCCAAACAATTCTCTTAACAACTCTATGTTACTCTTTTGAGGCTTTTCTAACAGTTCTTTCAATTTGAAATATTTGTCACATTTACCCAATACAAATTTCTCCACATCACAGTTGGACAAGACTTTCCAACAAGGGTGGCATGTTTCACCTTTCCTGTCTTCCACCATCTCCATATGAAAATAGATGGGCTCCTCTGCACTATATTTTTCTAACCATACTTTTCGAACACTTGTATCTAGTGGATAACCAAGATTCTCAAACATCTACATCTAATGTTAATAACAGTTTAACAAGCATCAATCCAAATTCCTAGATTTCACGACTATAGCCCAAAATTCTGTCCTTGACCTTCTTGGGAAACTTATTAAAATGTTTACCAATATAAATCATTTCAAAATTTAAATCTCTTTGAATGTCATCAATAGACTCCTCCATTAATGGACAAAGGAAATCATCATCTGGATCGCTATGAAATATGACAAGTGAGACCGTGTTTAAAGGAAGATTAGATATGTTGAATGGCTTTCCACGCTTATCAAGGAGAAGGTTATCCAATTATGACAGAAGCTTCTGGAATATGTTCTCCTTCTCCTCCCTTGACAAATCCTAAAGAAAAATTCTGAAGTCATTGGAAAAGGCTTCCATTTGACCCTCAACACGCAGGAAAACTAAAATACAATAGAACGAGCCTGCTTAATCCAAACCTAGTTGTTACCATTGTTACTTCTATCACCACTAAAGGAGGAAAACAGAGATGGATACCTAACAATCTCAATGAAGGCCATCTAGATTACTACTTTTGGCTTTTAGCTTTCCTTAGCTTTTTAAGCTTGTTGGTATACACCGCTTGCATACAAAGATACCAGTACAAGAAGGCTAACTGGGGCTAAATTCCAAACTATGTGTGATGCATTACAGTAATCCATGAATCATTTCTCTCTGCCTAAATGATTTCATAATTGTCTTTCACATTGTATTAACCTGTAAAATGTTTAGTTGAATGTAATACCTTTTATCAGTGTATGTCAGATATAGTGGTGATAATATTAGTTTTTCTTTAATATTGATTTCTCTTATATCTTTACTATTAGCTTCTATTTTCAAATTGAAACAGAAGGAACTTGTTATTATCAAATTGAAAGAGAAAAGGGAACTTAAGATAAGTTGGAAACATTGAAATGAATTGGAGAATGGCCTAAACATAGCTTCAAACTTATTAGCCAACCAAATTCTCATTGGCATTCCTCATCACCACAGGCATTATAGCTATCCCGCATGATTCATGTGACATCATTTCCTCTATACTACTCTTTCCTCCCTACATGATTTATGTGAGAGCATTTCCTCTATACCAATCTTTCCTATGTTACTGCTTTACAACGTTTCTTTTGCAACATATAGGTGCAATTGCTAGTATAACTATATTTTAATAAATGCATATTAATTTATGTTATTGTTAGTGTGTTCAATTACAATGCTTCTTTTTGTAATAATTATACATTAATTTATTAGTGCCAGGACTCCAACAATCTATTTGTACATTGACTAGTGTTAATTTGCGTTTAATATTGTATATTAAATTTGAGTATTTTTTTGAAATATTTAAATTTATTTCTTTTAAATATGATAGGCTACTAAAATCGACCTCTTACGGTAAACCTTCGAAATAAACGAAACATTTCTTGTGAATTTACACACTTATTGGAGACCTTCTTGGAATTCGAAAGTGGGTTTTATTAGTGGGTTTCCGTAATGTCCCATAAATCAGGGCTTCTTTGCTGGCAATTACACATAAATTAATTCGTGGGCAATGGATGCCACCTTTTTGCATCCCATGGGAACCTGTTTACAACACTGGGTAATATTCTTATTGCAAGGGGGCGAGGAAAAATTTTCTACATGTAATAAGGCTTTGATAAATTTGCTGAACTAGATGGATTGTAGTGAAAATTTTGGTGATTTGTTGACACAATTGAGTTTGCAGGCAATACCACTAAAGTGTATGCTTTCTTTTCAAAAACTTTGACTCTTGCTTGTTGCTTTATTTTCAAATAAACCAGTCCAATATGCTTCCTTTCTATTAATTATTTTTCAAATTATGTTTTTATAGAATGTTTGCCTTGGTTTTGTATATACTTTTAATGAATACAACAATGATGCAAAATATGTCTCGGATAAAACCATAGATGATGCTAAAATTTTCGCCTATGGATCAGAGGATAAGAAGGTTGATTTCGCTCATGCCAATAGTCAAGCTGAGGGCTTTGAAAGACAACCTAAAGCATTGAGTCATGTGGAACTGCTAGAATTGTTTCCAGTAACCACCCATTTATGTTTTTTTCACACTATTTCAATAGATGGATAAACGCAGTGGTATTATTTTGATAAAAACAATAAATTTGATGCATGAAGAAAATTAATGTAATTTTTGAGGAAAAAACTCATAAAATTTTTCTTTATTTTATTTTGGCCATAGTACTTTTGCTATTTTATTGGTAGGCTCAATCCATTATGAATGTTTCCAATGCTAATAGCTAGAGAAACCAAAGTATATCTACTACTAACAACGTTAAGTAGAACATATGTTGCAACAAATTTTCAAGCATGCATTGAATGATTTCAAGGAAAATCAATATCAATCTCAAAATGCTTGCAACAAGGAATACATGCATTGCATATATTTTATATTAAGGAATAATGGCTAGATAGAACATGAACAGACATAAAAACATTTTAAACATAGAAAATATTTTTCACATTATCAAAGCATTTTTCTATGAAACCATGGTTGGAAATAATGTTTCCATGTGTGTTACATGTGTATTACAGGTTGTTAATTGTTATGAGTTTCTAGGTTAGCTAAGTCTAGATATCAAATTCACTTTTACTGGATCTAGTTGGTGATCTATTCCTATATACGTAATCATTGTTTGATCAATAAAATAGAGTGATATTTCTATTTGGTGTGTATATACTTACTCTCTCATTTTTTAAGTTGATAATAGAGCATGTACAACCCTAACCATCTCAAGGGAGGGGTTTTGATCATGCCAATTCTACAAGTTTAAATCCTTGTATATAGGATAAGGTAGGAGAATGGATTGTGTATTATTCATGTGAATATTTTTGTGTGATGTTGTACTCGTCGTGAACTATTGAATTTCTACTGTTGTGAACTGTTGTTGTTGTGTAAAGTTCCATTGTGAATAGATCGACATAAAAGAATAGGAGATCTACGTGTGAAGAAGCCATATTGACATATATATGATTATATTTAATGTGAATCTATAGTAATTTCTACATGTTCTAAATGGTGGTTCTCAATAATCAGACGGTGTAATATGTACATTAGGTGAGCCGAGATTTCTCGATGGATTGATGATCGATTCGAGACTTGCAGTGTGATAAATATGTGTTGGTATCTTAGTGTTATGTGTTTCACTATTTCAGAACACAACATATATCTTAGTGTTTCAGAACATGTTTCAACATGGAGCTCAATGTTTGTGACTGTGAATAAGGGCGGATGGTTCTTGATATAAGATAGAAGCCTCGGTTTCATAACATCAATTTTTATGTTTGTGTTTTTTATATTTATATGATGAAGATTCAATATGTTTTAAGCTAGTGATTCTTATTGTACTGTGGTGCTTCAAGATCAACAGTTACATTCTATTTTTCATGTGGTTATAAGTTTGTGTATGTCTAAAAGGTCAAGTTTTATGATTGACTGTTGGATAGTGCCTAGATACATTCAATATCTAGACTGCTTTCCTACATAACTGATGAATACATAATTCACTGTCTATTCAATAGATGGAAGTATTCAAATAAAATGATTCAGTATCTAGGCTATTTTTTAGGGTATTCAAGAAGCATTAGTCTTGTAAGTATGTTAATGATGGTTAGAAGCAATTGTATTTCAAATGGAGATCAAGTGGGAAGTTCAAAGATGTGGTGGTCAAAGAGTGTTGTCTAGGAGATTCCAGAGTGAGTGTAAGTGCTAATGAAGACTAGACAGACAAAGATCGATATTGTTATTATAATTTGTGATTTTATTATTTTACATGTAAGCATTAAGGGAGGGACTCAGAAGGAATATTTCCATGTGTATTCGAGGTTGTTAATTGTTGTGAGTTTCTAAGTTAGCTATTTTTAGTAAATTAGGTCCACTTTTATTGGATCTAGTCGGTGATCTATTCCTATATATGTAACCATTATTTAATCAATAAAATAGAATGAAATTTCTTTTTAGAGTGTGACTATGTTTTCTCTCTTGTTTTTTTAAGTACCATTATGTTATAAAAAATATACTAAATTTTTTAGCAAACACCCTACCTTCAAGTTAAAATTATAAATTATAAATTATAAGAGTCTAAATGGTCCACTAGTAAAATTTTACATATGGGTGATTGACTCAATACACATACTTATTTCCACTTTGGTTTGTCCAATTGGTTTATTTTGAATTTTTAGTCATTGATGAAAATTGGTACAGTATTAAAATTAATCTCATTTACATTCATAAGATCTTTGTTTGTAGTTTTTATGGTGTTCATAACCTTTTTGTGTTAATTTTACATGGTATACATCTTATACGGTGGCTTGATTTTTATTTTATAAAATGATTTATTTTTAAGTTTATATTTAATATGTATATCATTTAAATTTATATCAGTTATAAATATGTTATTTCACCAAGAGGCGCTCCAACCCAATTTGGTAGATATGTTGTAATGTAATTTTATGTCAACATTTTTACTTGGTCAAAATAAAATTAAAAATATAAACCTACATTAAACAATTTTACTTGCTCAAAATAAAATAAAAATAAAAAATAAAAATAACCTTAGCTAAACATTTTTACCACATTAAAATGAAAACAACTTCATGGTATTCACCAATAATATTGACTCATGGTATGAGAACCCATGGTATTGACCCTTGATATTCATGTGGAATATTTTAGGTTTTAACCATCTGAGAAATTATAGAAAACAAATTCTTTATAATAGAAAATAAACAATAGCGAGAACATAAAACATAAAATAGATAAACACAGAGATTTTCCCCTGGATCCCAAATCGGGACGACCAGCTTGATTTTTCATTATATTCCTTTTAGTGTTACAACACATATATATACATGCAGAAGCATACATAAACCCCAATCCATTAACCCTGGATTAGAACATAACTGTAGTTCCCTTCCCAGTAAATACAGGCAGAAAACCATCATGCCCCAAAACCATGTGCAAACCCATGCACCAAACCACGGGCGGATCCGGCGGGTACGCCCACCTAAAATAGGGTCAATTTTTTTTTTTTTTTGCGTGGCCTTCGAACAAATACGACTACCCACCCACAAACCCTTGGTTAACAATGATCATGTTTATATAAGCCCCCTCACGCATGTGACTATTCGTGGAAAGAATATAACACATACCTGACAAATATGGCCTATTTAAAGGGGGAAATTAAACTAACGCTTTTGTAAGTTATTTAAATGTATACTAATTATAAATGAGTTAATTTAATTTATTTTAATTATAAATATGACTATTTTAAAATTGGAAATTCCATTTCAACATTTTTATAAATATTTATCAATTTATTAATAAATCATTTAAATTTATTTAAATTATACTTGATAAATGTGTCTATTTTAAAATTGAAAATTCATTTTTAACAATTTATTCATTCATTTAATTTTCCCCGTAGAAAAAGACATGTAATTTTATTCCTCATAGGAAAAACAAACTTACATTTTGCATATGCTATAATTATTCTAGAAAAAAACACCACACAACATTGAGCCAACAAGAGGAACTAACAACTTTGTGAGACATACAACAAGGGAAATTTACATAAATTAAGCCTGACAACTTGCAGTTATCTTTTCTTTTTTTCCTTTCCTTTTTTTTCACTTTTTGCCAACCCTCTGAATTTGATTCAACAAGAACCAAATCCAATCCTTGACCTTCTTCCATACAAGAAAATTCTTTGTCTCAATATGAGCTCTCTAAAACATGAGTTATTTTTGTGCCTCCATTCCCATTTGAAGCCTATAGGCTTAAATGTTCAAAATCCTCCTGAAGAAGGGTGATGGTTCTTGATTATTCCACAACTTCCCCATCCACTTTGTTTTCAGCTTGAGTTAGAGCATCCACATAAAAATGGATATGATGGATCTCCTTGATATATTCTTCATCATCTTTTGAAATGCAGTGTTTTGAAAATTGCCAACCTTTTTTCCTATTGGGTTGCATCTTTTTATTTTTTGGGTTCTTCTTCGCTTATGGACATGTATTCTATAGGTGTCCTGTATGAAAAGAAACTCAACATTAAAATGTTGTGTTTTCATAATCTAAAACTTGAGAGCACTGGAAGTTTTTGTGTTTCAATATTATATGATCTGGTATCCCTTTTTTGAGATCTACCTCCACATATATTATGACAAAAGTGAAGGGGACTTTCTTTTTTCTTTCCAAGTCTATTTTTTTGAACTTTTCCATACTATTTCCAATATCCTCAAGGACTTTGTGATGATAGAAAGGGTGAGGGAGGTTTTGAAGTATCTCCCAAACCAACATACATGATACCACCATAGATGTGGCATCAAACTATGGGAACCATGGAGTGAAGAAAATTCCATCTCTTCCCCAAGGCCATGGCCCCTCATTTAGAACAAAATACGAGTCCTTTTGATTTTCAAATTGGACTATGAAGAAACCTTTGGAGCATAAGTAAATTTCACAATTGAATGCCAAAAATAACAAACCCACTCAAATAAAGCTTCAAGTTTTTTCCAAAAACCATTTAATCTACAAATAATAGCATTTGAATGGAGGGAAGAAAAGAGGGAAGATACCTCTTAAAGATTTAATTCCATTGTTGGTGCTTGCTCCATTTTGTATACTATGTATGGGCCTGGATTATTTTGACTCATACCTAGAGTAGTTGATGTGTTCTCTTGCACGAATTCCTTGAACAAAAAATAATTTCTAGTTGAATTCTTAGCACCTTGAGTACCCCCATGCAACCTTGAGGACATGATTATGGAAGAATTTTTTATAATGTTGTAGTATTTGAGATTATATGAATCTTGGATAAATTTCCCTTCATATTGAAAACTTTGAAGATTTGTAGGCATGCCCCATTTATCTCAATATCCTAATTCAGATACAAGATAAAGGAAAATATTTCTGTCCAGAAAATCGAAGACTTCCCATTGATATTTCGTACAAAAAAATGAAAAAAACTATTATGATTCCTCTCTGTCTAAGAGGTGAGATGCACAGACGTGAAAAGAGAGGGGGGAATTCATAAATAATGCATCATAGTGAGAGAAGGGGGCATTATAACTTTCATCTCTACCATACATAAGGCATAGAGAGAATGCAAGAAAAAATAAGAGGGGATGGAGGGTGGGGGAATTCTCCTTATAAAGCACATCCATCTCATCCAATACTCCTTTGACCCCAGACCCATTACTTCCTTGATGGTCAAAATAGCGACACAACTGAAGATTGAATGAACCACTACAACAAAAGGCTGAATAAAGAGGTTATCTTGGTGCATGAGGAGACTGGGAGGATTTTTGCCTCTGCATGGCCCATCCACAGAGAGGGAATAAGAGCCTCGGTTTGCAGTGGAGGGAAGGAAAGGTATGAATCACATAGGAACACTAGACTCCTTCACTTGGCCTCTATTCCATTTATAATTTTTTTTTATAAATATTAATTAATTTATTAAAAAATCAAATATTTGTTAATTTATTAACAAATATGTAACTGCCAATGGATGATTTTCTATTTAAATAAAGTAAGACCAAGGTCATGGGACACGTATTGCAAGATGAATATCAGGAAAAAAATAGCAGTGGGAATTACTTGTGTTTTATTTAAGGATATGGAAATTGGCAAAGGCATTAGAAAAGGAAAAGAGACAATAATTGGCATTTGAATTATGAAAATAGAGGAAAATAGGAGAAAAGGAAGGTGAAGAGACACATATTTTCATGAAAGGAAAATTACAGGAAAAATGAAGGAAAAGGAATAAAATAGAGGCATCAATGATAAAAATGTTTTAGAGAATTAGTTCACAACATTTTGTTCAGTTTTAGCTTTTTGACAATTTTGTAGTGGAGCTCTAGGTCATTCTCTCATTCTCTCATACTATTGCACACTTAGAGAATTCTTGGAGCATGCTTGGAGCACTCTAGCATTCACTTTGATTAGAGAGAAAGTAAAGTAAAGTAAGGGAGCACAAAGAAACAATTGTATCAACAACTAAAACAAGGATACTTTGCAAGTAAAAAGTTGCATGTGTGAATTCCTTGCTGATTTTTGGATGCATGGTATATGCTTGTGATTCTTTGGTTATGTGTTGTCATTGGCATGGATATTTGCATGGATTGACAATGTTTTTATCCTTGTCTTTACATTCCTGGATAACCATGGTGTTGTGGGTTTCCCACCTTTTTTTTATTGATGTTCAAGTTCCCTATGGTTGTGGGTTGGAACAAACAATATGGAAGCCCTGGAACAACTTGGTTTGAGTTACTAGTTCCTGAAGCCGTAGGTTA